>OAMR01000728.1:423115-436623 GCA_900205405.1 Echinochloa crus-galli
CTGTCTCTTATACACATCTAGATGTGTATAAGAGACAGCCCCAGGTCAAGGCGCACGGCAAACAAGCCCTTTGTCGTGCGCCCGTGGTCAAGGCGCACGGGTTATATGCAACATTCCATGTACTTAGGTTTTATTTCTAATAAAGTTCCACGAGTTTTGGTGAGTGTCACTTGTGCAGGTACAACTACGACAAATACGCGCTATTGGGGCCGAAAATGACCGAATCGGCCGAACAACTCCGTTCGGCCGGTTATCCCCCTTAGCCGTACGGGTCATCGGGAGCCGTCCACGTCAACCGAACACAACGTACGACATGTGGACGACCACCAACTCCGCCCGAAGGACCAACACGTCACCCTGGGCCAGAACAACGCGAAGCCAACCACCAGGAGGCAGCCCAGAAGGCCCACAGAGCAGAGGCAGTGCTAGGGAGGCCGGCCACGGGCCGGGCCCAGTTCGGCCGAACTGGGGCCTTCGGCCGAACCGCCCCCAGCACCAGAACCGACTCCAGGGAGCTGCCACAGCCGTTGGATGCAAAGGCGGTGGGATGGTCGGTTCGGCCGAACCGACCTATTCGGCCGAACCGCCTATCCTCGCCCGAAATCCCAGGGGGTACCCCCCTGGCTTCCTTGGCCGCTACCCTGCCTCAACCGCCTCGGACTCCTATAAATAGAGGGTCACTTTCACTTGTAAACACACACCAAGCCAAGGAAAGCCTTCTTTTGTTCTGTTTCTATTGTTTGGTGTATAGTTTAGTTGGGAGTTAGAGTTGAGTCGAGCTTTGCCTCGGAGGTTCCGGAGTCGTCTTCAGAAGCTCTGGTAATAGCTCTTGTATCTTTTACTTTTCCTTTTGTAAGACTTCGAGTTATCAATATAGTTATCTTATTCACTTTGCCTTTGTCATTTATATCTTGCTTCTACTTTATTCTAGTAGCAAATATATCTTGTTTAGACTATAGTCAGTTATAGTTCTAGTGCTTGTACTATTGTTTAAGTCTTTGTCTTGGCTGGGAAATAGTGGCACCCCTTCTCATCCCTTTCTGTGTGTTCACCGATTCCCTTGTCCCGATGCTAAGACATTAGAGTTATCCCAGATCTCCTAGTGCTGGTTCTATAGCCGCTGTATCTCTAAGCTAGAGTGGCATATGTAGATAAAGAATCCAGGAGTCCTCTATCTCTTCTCGTTGTCCTCCCAACTATCTATCTATTCTCTCCCTTACCTGAGTATCCCTTGAGCTGTGTGTCCGGTATATCCACTCCTATCCAATACCGTTATCCCCTGTCTTGTCTAGTCGTGTACCCTCCTCTGATAGTCTCGAATATCTGTTCACTAGTAATCTTGCCAAAGCTTCCCTGCGGAAATATAAATTACGATACCTCGGAATACTCCAGGTGAAGTGCTACAACCGTGATTCTGCGCGCTTGCAGAATATTTCTATATTTTACTAAGCCATAAGGAAAACCACTGAAACACTCCTTATCCCAGTACCAGGATTCTTAATTCTTATATTGGATCGTAAGAAGTGCCAACAGTCTGCCAGCCCCAGCTCGTTCCGGTTGAGCGGCGGGACGAGAACTTTTCCGTACCCTCCTCCCGGGATGCATTCTCCCTTGACGACGAAACGTGGTGGGCTTTCCGGTGTGTAGTCCGGCTCCTCCTCGGCCTTCTCCTTGGGCAGCAACAACGCCAAGTCTGACACCCTCGAGGAGGATATTGACCTTGGGCGTAGCTGCCCTACGTTCGGCCTCGGTGATGGCGAACGAGGCGGCTTCTTGATCCCTTTTAGTGGGGCGAGGATCTCGTTGAGTGCTGAGCGGTGAGGGGAGTTGCCGCGCCTCACCGGGCTACGTCCCAGCATCCTCCCCCGGTGCACGTCTCCCGCTGCGTCAACGTCGGAGATGCGGAAGGCGTGCTCCTGCCGGGAGGAGTTGCCGTTCCGGCTACTGCTGCTCGAGCCCTGAGCCGATGATGCGCCCTTGGAGGAAAAGGAGGCCATGGTGGCTGTTTTCTATGGGATGGAGTTGGCTTAGATGAGATGGGAAAAGTCGACAGAGAGTCTCTGTTTTTATCGGGGATTTCAGATCGAAAAAACGGAGTTTCCCGGTGATTACCGGGATATCTCTAACTGCAGATGTATCTGGACGAGCATATCTGTTCCTGGGGCCTGAGAGGCCAATTCACCCGAACCAGCTGGTTCGGCCGAACTGGGCCTACCGAACTGGTCCCTGGGCCCCCAGGTGCGTGGCTCGTGTCGTGGTTCGAGGTTTTGGTCATGGGAGATTCGGGTCGAGGAGGTTTTTAAGGTTCAGGAGGTTTTGGCCCAGAAGGATTTGAAAATGATGGATTCGGGCCGGGGTTCCACGGACGGGGTTCAGAGTTCTATGAACTCGACGACGTCTAATTCGTCGAGTGTCGGAGGTTCTGGTTCTAGGAAAATCTTCAACCGTTGTCCGTTAACCTTGAAGGTGTTTCCGTCCTCGCTTTGCAAAGTGACGGCCCCATGAGATGCAGCATTGATTACTGTGAATGGGCCGTCCCACTTGCTCCTCAACTTCCCGTGACCGAAAAGTTTGACACGGGAATTGAAGACGAGAACCTTGTCTCCCGGCTTAAACGTTTTGACCTTGATTCTCTTATCATGCCATCTCTTGGTCCGTTCTTTGTATAGCCGGGAGCTGTGGTATGCTCTCTCCCTCATCTCATCTAGCTCGGCCAGCTGGATCTTCCGTTTGAGGCCGGCAGCTGGAAGGTCCATACCCCACTTCCTAATGGCCCAGTGAACTCTAAACTCCATTTCTACAGTTAAATGACAGGTTTTGCCATAGACTAGTTGATATGGGGTCATGCCTATGGACGTCTTATAGGCCGTGCGGTAAGCCCAGAGTGCATCTAGAAGTTTATCCTTCCATTATCTACTTGAAGATTGCTAGTGAGTGGCATTGCGTCTCTAGTATTGATGTTCCCGTGTTTCTGGCAGCGGGGGCACCGCATGACAAATGCTCTCGCATCCTCATACATGCTGGGCCAGTAAAAACCACACTGCCAGACATTAGCATTAGTCCGGAATGCACCGTAGTGTCCTCCGTACGAGGCTGCGTGGCATCTCTCCAGGATTTTATAAGCCTCATGTGTGGGTACGCACCTTCTAAGGAGTCCGTCACTACAAATCCTAAAGAGGTACGGGTCATCCCAAAGGTGTAGTCGGCTCTCATAGGCTAGCCGTTTCCTATTCTCTCCAGGGGGGACATAACCCGTTACCATGTAGTTTACTATGTTGGCATACCACGGATCACCAGTGGTGACCTTAAGGACGGTGTCATCCCACAAGTAGTCGTCGATTGGGAGATCGGACGGGACTTGCATTCGGGACAAGTGGTCAGCCACTGAGTTCTCTACTCCTTTCTTATTTTTTATCTCAATGTCAAATTCTTGGAGTAGAAGAATCCAGCGGATGAGTCTCGGTCTTGCATCCTTTTTGGTCAGAAGGTACTTCAGAGCAGCGTGATCTGAATAGACTATAACCTTGGCCCCAACTAGGTAGGACCGGAATTTGTCTATAGCAAATACGATTGCTAAGAGCTCCTTCTCCGTGGTTGCGTAGTTGAGCTGGGGGCCAGTTTGAATACTCCCGGGTGAAAGCTACATCGGTATCCGTCCGCTTGCGGATTTATCTGTAGGCCGTAAGGAGTGCCAACAAGCTTTCTGGCGCCGTTGTCCGGTAATGGGATGCTCCAGTCGGGAGGCTGGATGATGGGAGCGGAGATGAGTGCCTTTTTGAGGGTGTGAAACGCGGTATAGCACTCCTCATCGAAAATGAAGGGGGCATCTTTGGCTAAGAGATTGGTCAAGGGCCGAGATATCTGGGAGAAGTTTTTGATGAAACGCCTATAGAATCCGGCATGGCCAAGGAAGCTACGGATCCCCTTGACGTTTGTGGGAGGTGGAAGTTGCTCAATCACTTCTATCTTCGCTTTGTCTACCTCGATCCCACGTTCCGACACCCTATGTCCTAGGACAATCCTCTCTCACACCATAAAATGGCACTTTTCCCAGTTCAAAACAAGGTGTTTCTCTTCACACCTCTGGAGGACCTTGTCCAGATTTCTCAGACATTCGGTAAAGGTCTTTCCGTAAACTGAGAAATCGTCCATGAACACTTCCATAATCTCTTCAATCATATCAGAGAAGATGGACATCATGCAACGTTGAAAAGAGGCAGGTGCGTTACATAGCCCGAAAGACATTCGCCGGTAGGCGTACGTCCCATAGGGGCTAGGGGCATGTGAATGTGGTTTTACTCTGGTCTTCTGGGTGGATAGGAATTTGGTGGTACCCAGAGTAACCGTCAAGGAAGCAGAAGAAAGAGTGTTCGAATGGCATTGCTTCAGAATCGATCGGGATGCGATGTGTGCAAAGATTTGGGCTAATCCCTTTCAGGTCTTGGAGAGAATATCCTAAGACCGATCGATTTTTCTCCAGGATAGTGATGAGTTGCTGGGTTTCTACCTCGGAGAGTTTATCACTAATGATCACTGGAGTTTGCTTATCCCCAAAGAGGAAAGCATACCTAAGTCCAGGCGGAAGTGGTTTGAGCTCAATTGGAGATGGTTTTGGAGTTTCGTTTGTATCAAGCTCAATCGGAGGATGAGTTTCCTCCTCCTCCGTAAAGAATGGAATATCCTCTTCTGGAATAGGTTGTTCGAGGTCTAGCAAAGAAGCTGACCTGACTTCCTCTAACGGGTAAGGATCGGGGTCTGCCTCTATTGGAGTATTCAGGAGAAAAACGGGAGATCTTCTTCTGGAATAGGCTGCTCTAGGTCTAATAGGTGAGCTGACCTAACTTCCTCTAATGGGTCAGGATCGGGGTCTGCCTCTAATGGGGTGTTCAAGGATTGAGAATAGGAGACAGGGATGAGTTCTTTGCCGATCCTGAGCTCTACTAGCTGATTTGTTGGTGCCTTTTCCAATATCTTCTGGATTGGTCTACCTATGAAGATGGGATGTGTGGTGTCGCTGGGTAGGTCAAAGATATGGAAATCCATGAAGAGTTCAGGGTCGTTAATCTTAACGGGTGTGACCCGCAAGATCCCCAAACAATCCAGGATTCTTCCTGAAGTGAATTTTAGTCGTTTTTGAGAAAATGACCAAGGTACACCAGGGAGTTGGTCGTGCACCAACGAGCTAGAGATTATGTTGATCCCGAGGCTCGGGTCATACCCAATTTCTTTGTCTTTGCCCAGGACCTCACAGTATATCCTTTGAATCTTTCTGGGCATCTTGACGACCTCGGTTGAGGCTTCGGCCTCTTCTAGCCACTCCCGACTCATGATAGCAGAGAGACGTCCCAGGTACTCCCGCTGGTATTCCAATTCTTCTTTGTCGAGGGCCTGATCAATTTGCTCTACACATCGTTCCCTTGGGAAACTTGTTGCACTCCCGATGTCTTCGAATAGATCATCGTCAAAATCATAGGGAGTGGTGTAGAGTGAATCATAGTAGTCTGGGCTAGGATATGGTTGTGGTTCGAAATGAGCTTCAGGTTCTGATGGACTGGACGAGCTAATGGATTTGGATTGGACTGGTATTGGCTTTTTAGGTTCAGGTTCAGGCTGCTTCTCTTCTTCATCGGGGAGTTCATCATAGATTCCAGTGTAGGGGGTGTTGTCTAGGATACGGTCCAGGACTACCCTCGCTTCACTAGGGACCAAATGAAAGAACGACCCTCCAGAAGCAGAGTCCAAGAAAGTGGTGGCTACGGGACAGAGGCCAAGGCTGAAGTGTTGTAAAACAACAGGTTCTGGTAGGCTTAGGTCCGGTCCTGAGGCCAGTATTTGCTTGAAACGAGCTCAGGCAGCTCCTAACGATTCTCCGTTTAATTGCTTAAAGTTAATGATTTCTGCTCGGAGACTGGCTACCTTGGAGACTGGGAAGAAGTTTAGGCAGAATTTTTCCTTGAGAACTTCCCAGCTCCCGTCCATAGTACTGACAACCAGAGAGTACCATTTCTTTGCTCCTCCCGCTAATAAAAACGGGAATAGCTTCCATTTGAGTGTCTCTTGTGTCATGCCCGCAATGGTCAGGCATGAGCAGAGTTGCTCAAACTCGCGCAAATGCGCGTATGGACTCTCGGCCTTCGTTCCTGAGAACGATTGCTCACGAACCATGGCTATGAAGCCGGGACGTAGCTCATAGCCGGGTGTGGATATGGGATGATCCTATGGACCGGAACTAACGTGATGGGCTACAAAGACCGGAAGGGCTGTCACCACCTTATGGCTACCACCTCCGTTGCGATGGGAATAAACTAAGTTAGTCTCAAGTATAGGCACCACGCCTACACTAGTCAACTAATACTTATCTCCTATAGAAAGATAAGCACCCAAGCTAAGCAACCAGTATACAGTTATACCAATCACCTAAGCATTGAACGAAGAACCAGCAAGTATATAAAAGTAAGAACTGAATGCTCAATTAATCAGAGAGAGAGATACAAGAGTTACCAGACACGACCCGGATGTTACTCGAAGTGAAGCCGCATCCGTAGAGGTACAGCGGGAAGAGGGGCCGACACTTCGGCTCCTCTCCGGGACGCTCACCTCTCCTTTCTCCCTATTCTACTGATACAAGTGGCGGAACTTAGCAACGCTCACTCTACTCTTGTGTTGTGAGTCTTTGCAGGTGCTGGAGGCCTCCATTTATAGCAAGTGATGGTGGTTATGGGTGGAGTAACTGCCAAGGGACCCTGGGGTCGGTTCCGGCTAGTTCGGGAGAACGGATTGGTTCAGCTGAACCGACCTGTTCGGCCGAACCATCCGATCCACCACCTCAGCTCCCCAAGGGCTAGGATTGGCCCTGGAGAGGCGGTTGCGCCATGGGGGCGGTTTGGCCGAAGGCCCCAATTCGGCCGAACTGGGCCTGGCCTCTGGCCGGCCTCCCCAGCACCGCCTCTGCCTGGTGGGCCCCTTGGGGCAGGCCTCTGGTGCTTGGTTCCTTCTTGTTGTTCTGGTCCGAGATGACATGGCGGAGGTCCGGGATGAGTTGACGGTCGTCCACGCGTCATGAGGTGTCAATTCTTGGTCGTCGGTGATGTGGACGGCTTCCGGTGTCGTGTACGGGTAAGGGGGGTAATCGGCCGAATCGTGTCGTTCGGCCGAAACGGTCATTTCCAACCCTTATAGTACGTGTTTCTCCATTTTGTGCCTGCACAATGGACAATCACCAAAACTCGTGGAAATAGTCAGTGATAAGCCCTATAGCTATGGTGTGTGTCTCTATTGTGTTTGTTTCATACTCGGTTGGGGGTCGGAAATCGGTCTGTAACGACCGCCAACACAAACCATAACCAGGAGGCCTCATGCACGAGATCCACGTCAGCGATAACCAAACGGTGGCAATGCATGCCATGTGGACTAATGATGTCACCAATCCGGGGCAAACAAACAGAACCCCGCCCAAGTGGACTCAATCCAAGCCATCCAAAGGCAGAGGTGGTGCATCGGAGGGCAACCGAGCCCCAGGCTCGGTTCGACCGAACATGTCGGTTCACCCGAACCCCATCCAGAGCAAATCAGAGCCGTAGGAGTTGAGTCGGTCGACACTTGGCGCCCACCGTGTGGCAATCTCGTCGAAGCTCGACATTAGGCGCGATGGGATCAACTTTCAGAGCAAGCGGCATCGAGGAAGGCGTGACGTTCGTCATCGGCTCATGGACCTTCATCTCTGATGGCAAGCTCGGTTTTGAGTCGTTCCTAGCAGATTGACCGGGGCCCTACTCGATGCCGGCGTCTCCACTGGAGCCGCGTCAAGACCTCGCCGAGAATCAGATCTCGACGAGTTCATCAACCCCTACTTCAACACCAAGTTCAAGTTCGACAACGATTCGAACTCCGAACGGGACTTTTCAAGTCAAGACTGGGTACAACTCTGTTCCAAACATGGAAAGAGTCAGGGATTCCGAGCTGGCTATGCCATCAAAAAACCACCCAAATCGATCCCCATTCGGCCTCTCCAACTCCCCGGCTGTATATCAACAGATGTACATCGCGAAGCAGGGCGACAAGACAAGCTTATCGCCTAGCCAGATCGTGAATCATTGTAAGGACTCTTAGTTGGTCTCTGGACCATCAGAGGACGAAGACGAAGACGATTTCACGCTCTTACTAAGCAACTCCCCAGACAACGTTGCACGATTCAACTGCAGCACTTACTACAAGTCTGACGTTACCCTCGAGCAACCACTCGTTTGGCTCCCCTCAGGACTTGTCGTGACCAACTCGCCAGGAGGACTCCTTGATCACTGGCCAGGCGTGATCCCTGTTGATTCCTGTTGGGGCAACGAGTCGAGACTAAGTGCCACAATACTGGAGGATGTGCCCTATCAAGACGGCAAGACCGCTTCGATCACCTCTTCTTCCGACTCAACGGGGGATAACTTCTCTGGTGCTTTGAGCCTACAACTACGCGATCCAAGCAGGCAAGTTTACATGGCAGGCGCACCAGGACAAGGAGATCAATACGAGCGAGAGCTTTGGGCAATATCTCCGACGAAGAGCCGACTGTTCCCAATGAGACTGATCAACAGAGGACGGCCTGGCGATCGAGGAACGTGAAGCGCAGGCAAAGGCGCGTCAATGCAGCTAGGCGCGCCGCCGCTACACGAAACCTCGATAATGACTTCAAAATGGTCGGGGATCAACCCGTTCTCCCCGACGCACCAACCAATCTGACCGTGGCTGCTGAAATTGTCAAAGCTATGCCTAGCACACCGCAGCTACAACAAGTACTCACCTTGCTAGCCGCGTCCCAGTCCCAACCCGAAGGTGGGCCAGGGATGGTCCAGAGGACTCCAGACCAAAGAACTCAAGGCAGCCGCTCCATATCATCCCCTCACCCAAGCCGTGCCCCACAGGGAAACGCAGGGCAAATTGTGATCCGAGGCACTGCACCGGCTCCCCAAGGAGGAAACAGAACCAACCCTACGGCTGGCGATCTCCGTAACACGATCAACGCCAACCGAGATGCCCGCTCCCAAATCGACGCTAGCAGAGCCAATCGCATAGCTTCCGAGATTCGTCGACGAGCTGAATTTGAACAACTCTACGACCCAATCCCAGCTGATCAAGAGCAGCCTTCGCATAACCGAGAACAGAACCCGCCACGTGACACCAATCGTGATCGAGATCGTCGATCACACGGCCGTGGCAGAGACAATCAGCCAGACAATGACCCCTCGGGCGACGATGGCCATGGCGATCGCCCCCCACGTGGTCATGACCGCAACTATCAAGGCGGCCGAGGTCGTCAAGACCCCGATCCGAGTGGTTCCCCAAGCCACCACTCGGACCGCCAAAACGATGACGAGGACGACTGATTGCCGCGGAAGAAGACAGCGCTCTACATCTGATAAATATGATGGATTTCCAGCTTTCTCCAGCCGCATCAAGAAGGTCCTGTTGCCTCAGAAGTTCAAGACGACTGGAATAGAGAAGTTCACAGGCAAACAAGACCCAGAACAATGGTTGCGAGTCTACTCGACGGCAATCACCATGGCGGGCGGCAGCAACGACGTCAAAGTCAGATACTTCCCAATCATGATGGATACTGCTCCACTGACATGGCTCGAGGGCCTCCGCCCTGGATCCATCGACACCTAGGAACAACTCACGCGCAAGTTCACTGGTATCTTTCAGGGAACCTGGGCACGGCCCAGAACTCGATTTGAATTAGCATCTTGCAAGCAGGAGAAAGGCGAAACCCTACGCAAATACATCAAGAGATTCTTCGAGAAAAGAGCCACGATCGTAGACGTGTCCGACAGAGATATCATCGACTGTTTTCACGACGGCCTATGGGCACGTGAATTGCATCGCGAGTTTGGAAGATGACGCCCAGAAACCATTGCGAAACTCAGGAGCATGGCTGCAGATTGGGCAATTCAAGACGATCGAAAACATGAGCGATTCGACAAGCGCAAGGACAACAACTCCAATGGTGGCAACAACCAAGACAAGAGTAGTCCCGAGCGCCGTAACAACAACAACAGGCGTGATTTCAACCGCAACAAGCGCAAGCCAGACAACACGGTTGCGGCAGTTGAGCGCTCCACGCGAAAGAAAAGCACCCCTGACCTAGATAAAGTCATGAATATCCTTGCCCATATCATCCGCACGGCAAACAGACGATGGCTCAATGCATCCACATCAAGAAAGTGTTCGACAAGCGGGAGTTGCCTGAGAAAAATAATCCAACGAACAAGAAGAAAGACGGTGACAATGATGACCAAGACAATGGCTTCCCTCAAGTGGACAATGTCGTTGCAGTATTGTTCAGCAGAGAAAGCCTTACTCAGTCAAAGCGCATCAAGAAGCTATCTCTCCGTGAGATCATGGCAATAGAACCAGCTACTCCCACATACCTCAAGTGGTCTGAGGTTCCCATTACTTTCTCCAGAGCCGACCAGTGGACCAATTTTTCCAATCCAGGCAAATACCCCCTAGTACTGAACCCAGTCGTGGCACAAGCCAGATTGACCAAAGTACTCATCGACGGAGGCAACGGGCTCAACATCATCTTTGCCAAAACATTTACAAAGATGGGGCTTGACATCACCAAATACCTGAAGCCCATGGAATCTCCGTTCTATGGCATTGTCCTAGGCAAAGCTGCAATTCCCTTAGGACAAGTCACGTTGCCAGTCACCTTTGGCACGGCGGCCAACTTCAGCACCGAGTACATCAAGTTTGAGGTGGCAGATTTTGAGACCTCATACCACGCGATTCTCGGGCGACTGTTGGCGGTCGTTACAGACCAATTTCCGACCTCCAACCAAGCATAAAATGAACACAATGGAATCACACACCATAGCTATAGGACTTATTTCTAACCACTTCCATGAGTTTTGGTGTTTATTCGATTCCAGGAGGCACATGACCAGATTTGAGGCAAAAAGCATAAGAAAAGATGTGTTCGGCCGAATCCCGTGATTCGACCGAACTCCGTCTATGAACCCAGTGGACCGGAAGACGGGAGAGGCCCAAGTCCATCTCGACCGAAGCCCAAGGCCTCCAGCTCAGCCCAGACCGAGGAACCGACCTACCCACCAACCCAGGAGGTGATCCAACACGTGGGAGGGACGAAGGCGGCGCAGAGGTCGGTTCGGCCGAACTTCCTGGGTTCGGCCGAACCCCCACAGTTCTCCCGAACTGGCTCCACCACCTCAGAACCGACCTGGAGGAGAGATCAAGGCCGTAGAAGTTGAGGCGGTGCCAGATGGCAGTTCGCCCGAACCACAGGGTTCGGCCGAACCGGCATATTCGGCCGAACTGCCCGGCACCGCTCCAGAGATTGCTTGGCTGCTGCTCCACCTCAAACCGTCCTTCCTTGCTATAAATGGAGACCTCCAGCACCTGCCAAAGACACACAACACAAGAGATAGAGTGCTGGCGAAGCGCTGTTAGTTCCCCACTTGTATCAATAGAAATAGGGAGAGAGGAGAGGTGAGCGTCCCGGAGAGGAGCCGGAGTGTCGGCCCCTCTTCCCGCTGTACCTCTACGGATGCAGCTTCACTTCGAGTAACATCCGGGTCATGTCTGGTAACTCTGTATCTCTCTCTGATTAATTGAGCATTCAGTTCTTACTTTTATATGCTTGCTGGTTCTTCGTTCAATGCTTAGTTGATTGGTATAACTATATACTGGTTGCTTAGCTTGGGTGCTTATCTTTCTATAGGAGATAAGTATTAGTTGACTAGTGTAGGCATGGTGCCTATACTTGAGACTAACTTAGTTTATTCCCGTCGCAACGGAGGTGGTAGCCGTAAGGTGGTGACAGCCCTTCCGGTCTTTGTAGCCCATCACGTTAGTTCCGGTCCGTAGGATCCCCCAGTTGGGAAATAGTGGCACCCCTTCTCATCCCTTTCTGTGTGTCCACCGGTTCCCTTGTCCCGAAGCAAGTATCTATCTGTATCCTCTGATCTGCTCGATCAATCAGTAGAATACCTCTACCAGACTCGTACCCTCTCTACCCTCCTATCACTCCTCTTCTCTTTGTTGTTGTCATCCACCTCATCCATACCATTCACTCCATTCCATCTACCTAGGACAACTTAGTTTAGAATCAGTCCACTTCTCGTTCTCCGTGGAAATCGATACCTTGGAATACTCCCGGGTGAAAGCTACATCGGTATCCGTCCGCTTGCGGATTTATCTGTAGGCCGTAAGGAGTGCCAACAAGCTTTCTGGCGCCGTTGCCGGGGAACGGTAGCTGTTCTGATTCCGAACCCAAGTTGTCCGTGTATCCCACCACCATCCACCATCCATATGGATCCCACTCTTACAGCCTATTCCAGAAGAAGATCTCCCGTAGGGAGAGAGGAGAGGTGAGCGTCCAGGAGAGGAGCCGAAGTGTCGGCCCCTCTTCCCGCTGTACCTCTACGGATGCGACTTCACTTCGAGTAACATCCGGGTCATGTCTGGTAACTCTTGTATCTCTCTCTGATTAATTGAGCATCCAGTTCTTACTTTTATATGCTTGCTGGTTCTTCGTTCAATGCTTAGTTGATTGGTATAACTGTATACTGGTTGCTTAGCTTGGGTGCTTATCTTGCTATAGGAGATAAGTAGTTATTGACTAGTATAGGAGTGGTTCCTAGACTTGCCAGTAACCTTAGTTTCTGCCCGTCGCAACGGAGGTGGTAGCCGTAAGGTGGTGACAGCCCTTCCGGTCTTTGTAGCCCATCACGTTAGTTCCGGTCCGTAGGATCCCCCAGTTGGGAAATAGTGGCACCCCTTCTCATCCCTTTCTGTGTGTCCACCGGTTCCCTTGTCCCGAAGCAAGTATCTATCTGTATCCTCTGATCTGCTCGATCAATCAGTAGAATACCTCTACCAGACTCGTACCCTCTCTACCCTCCTATCACTCCTCTTCTCTTTGTTGTTGTCATCCACCTCATCCATACCATTCACTCCATTCCATCTACCTAGGACAACTTAGTTTAGAATCAGTCCACTTCTCGTTCTCCGTGGAAATCGATACCTTGGAATACTCCCGGGTGAAAGCTACATCGGTATCCGTCCGCTTGCGGATTTATCTGTAGGCCGTAAGGAGTGCCAACAAGCTTTCTGGCGCCGTTGCCGGGGAACGGTAGCTGTTCTGATTCCGAACCCAAGTTGTCCGTGTATCCCACCACCATCCACCATATGAATTCCACCCTCACCTTACGCCAACACTCGGCTCCAAAGGGCGATTATTTGGAGCCACCACCATCATCACATCCCATATCCACACCCGGCTATGAGCTACGTCCCGGCTTCATAGCCATGGTTCGTGAGCAATCGTTCTCAGGAACGAAGGCCGAGAGTCCATACGCGCATTTGCGCGAGTTTGAGCAACTCTGCTCATGCCTGACCATTGCGGGCATGACACAAGAGACACTCAAATGGAAGCTATTCCCGTTTTCACTAGCGGGAGGAGCAAAGAAATGGTACTCTCTGGCTGTCAGTACTACGGA
>OAMR01000728.1:614871-629251 GCA_900205405.1 Echinochloa crus-galli
GGGAGCATGGCTGCGAGGTCGATGATGAAGTCGTTCATGAGGTATCGTATGGCGATCTGGTCGGGGTCCCGGACGAGCTCCCCGCGGCCGAAGATGCGCGAGCTGGGCGCGACGAAGGCGATGCGGAACTTGAGGATCATGTGCGCGAGGTAGAAGAGGTCGGCGAAGGTGCGGATGGCGGTGACGAGCACGCCGATGCCCATGTCCATGGAGACGCACGCCGCGAGGCCGTCGGTGTGGAGGAGGTAGAAGTAGAGCGGGTCGACGAAGAGGCCCACGAGGCAGGTGACGAGGAAGAGCCGGTACCACCGGAGCACGGCGTCGTCGCCGGGGTCCAGGATGCGGCGGGGCGTCCATGGGCGGCGGCCCGCGGCGCCGGGGGGCAGCGCCGAGGAGGAGGCGGGCACGCCGGCGCCCGGGTGGTGGAAGAAGGGGAGCGGCGGGCGGCGGAACGGAGGGAGGATGTGGCGGTGGATGAAGCCGGCCATGGGCGGCGGCGCGTCGGGGAGGGCGGGCCGGGGAAGGGGTGGCGCGGCGCGCGGGGTGAGAGAAAGGCCGGCGAGAGGAGGAGGAGGCCGGGTGGGTGAATGCGCACGCGCGCGCGTGTCTGCATGCGTACTACTACGCCACAAGCATCAATCAATGGACGGGTTGCCAGTTGTTTGGTTTCCCGTTCCCCACGCCCCAGTCTCCGCGTGTGTCGTCTTCGTCTCTCCTTCTCTATACGTATATACAGAGTATGCTATATTTACTTGTTAGTACAAAGCAAAGTAACAGAGATTCATGAGTTCTGTTCTTTGCATTGCATGCAGCTAGCATGACATTGCTGTTCATAAGTTTTAGGAATAAGGCTACAGATATGATGAGCCCCTAAGTTATGGAGGAGATTCGTCTATCACTACGGGAAAGCCCACGTTTGCCGAGTGTCACAGGCACTCGGCAAAGGCCGATATACACTCGGCAAAGCCTTTGCCGAGTGTGACACTCGGCAAAGGCTTTGCCGAGTGTATATCGGCCTTTGCCGAGTGCCTGTGACACTCGGCAAACGTGGGCTTTCCCGTAGTGTCTGCTGCGTCCGCACTAGGCACCGTCTCCTCGTCGGCTTCCAATGTCGCATTAACTAGGGTTATCCTTGACAGTACTAACTGTCAAGAAGCCTTGGTGGCGACAATATGGCTGTCTCTGGGCAGGTTTGGAGTGTCTTGGTTACTCTGTTGAAGCCAAAGCTTCTCTGTTTTCGTAGTTCACGTAAGAAGACAGGATGGATGTGCTCTTCAGGACCCCAACTATTACTAACTTCAATATCGAGTTAGCAACTCCAACGAGTATTTAAACTTCTAAGAAATCATTGAGAGAACACTTCTAAGAAATCGAGAGAGAGAACATGAAACTCCTAAGGTTTTACATATTGGAAAACACTTGCTGGCACCAGGAGTCAGTAACGGCAGCTTCACTTGCCGGCAGGCGGTAGCTCCATAACCCTCGCATTTTCAATTGCAGAGGCAAGGAGGCGCTCCACGCTCGGCTCAGAATCATTGAACACCACATCCTTCATGTGTTTCCATAGCATCCAACAGATAAGCAGCAGGAGCATAGAGTAGTGCATTCTCGGGAGCCCTTCAGGAGCTGGCAGCGCCCAAAGGCTGTCGACTCAGGCGGCCGCGGCATCAAATCCCATATGTGCCCAGACTGCACTGGCGAAGGGGCAGTCAAGGATCAGATGCTGCACCGTCTCAGGGGTACTCTTGCATATTAGGCATTCATCATCGTCAACTATTGACTTGGCCTTGAGATTGCTCTGGCACTTGATACGACCTTGCACTGCCAGGCAAATTTGGAAAAGGGAGGGAGCGGACCATCTGCTTTCATCGCCCGATTTTTATTTAGATATGGGAAACCGGTCTCAGGCTCTCAGCACTCACGAGTGAGTGCCTACGACCACAGATTACAAAGACTAGTTTTGACACAGGTCCTGGACCTTTAAGCATGCGCCAAATGGCCTGATGGAAGGAAACGGACCCAGACTACAAGCTTGCCAAAACGACATAGGTTCCGGCAGCACACATACTGATACAAGACTAAGCAAACGACTAGACAAAGAAGCCTCTATTCTGCTCCTGCTGATCCAACCGAACTTGCTGAAAATTTTCATTGGGGTAACTTCCAACTTAACGCATCCTGCCTTCAGAATATTGTCCTCTTCTTCTTCAGAAATTTTTTCCCAAACTCTGACCCAATACGTCACTCTAAATATTACCAATAAAGAGTTGTTAGGACTACATCTTTTAGAAACCATATCATTGATACTAAACCAAATAGACCAACAACAGGCTGCTACACCAATTAGTACTTGATTTCTATGCTTTCCATGAAAGCTTTTAAACCAAGACCCAAACATGGCTGAAAAACTTGGAGGAGGTTTGATACCAAACGAGATAGATATGATATTCCAAAAAAGTCTTGGCATATGGCAATCAAAAAACAAGTACTGAATAGTCTCATTAGAGCTACAGAAACTACACTTGATGTTACCCTTCCAGTTTCTTTTTGCAAGATTGTCTTTTTGTTAAAATTACCCCTTGTTTCAGATACCACAGAAAAATTTTGATGTTGAGAGGTACTTTTACCTTCCATGCAGCACTGTCTACCTGAACCGCCTCTTGTTTCATAATGTTATTGTACATGGAGTTTACTGTGAAGACTTTATTCTTACTCAGCTTTCATCGCCCAATAGACCGGGCCAGCATGCAGTACTCCATCCGGCGTCGCAAAGGAGCATCGCCGCTGATCTGGAGCATCGCTAAGGTGCACCTCAGCAATGAGGTTTTGGGCGTTGGCCAGTTCCTCCGCAGCAGCATGGGTAAGTCTTGGCACCAGGAGCATCGAGCTTATGGTCGTGAACATAATCCTTGGAGCCAGTCAAACATAAGGCAGAGAGTGAGTGCGAAATGAGCACCTGTTGGACGGCAGCCTTCCCTGACGCTACGTTTGATCGGACACAATTCCAGATTCCTCCTATTCCAATTGCCTATACATGTCTGTCGAACAAGTTTCTTTCCCGTTGAGCTCTGGCCTGATTCTACCAGATCAACTACTATAGCTGGCCGTTCGAGATTCTAGTAACTTGGCTTCAGGATTCTACTACTGCTGCAATTCCGAGGATTCTAAACACTGCAGGAACAAACGACAAATCCAAATTCCCTTCGAACATATGGTCTGTCTATGCCGTTATGTCCCTATGTTGTTTCCACAACTAAGAGATGAAAATTTACAACTACGGATGGTCAATATATACGGCAATTGTCTATTGTTTCGTCCAGAGTTTATCGCGGCAGCATTGGGGACATTATATTGCAAGGGATAACATTCCAGATGCATCCTATTCCCTGGTGGCTGGTCTAATAATGCACTGTATGACGCGTCACTAATTTTCCTTGCTCAACTAATTTGTGTTTGTTTGGGAGGGTTGTTGCATGTATCTGGTTACATGTTTTAGGCTATTGAGGGCTAATTTTCCTTGCTAAAAGTATACGAGGCAGGCGTGGCGCGCAATAGGTCATATTATAAGACCCAAGTTTCATCAACAAGCTAATGTTGTCTGTTTGAATTTACTAGCTCCTTGTTGGTTCAAACTACGGAAGCCATGTAACACATCCTTGCTGCAGAAAACTACTTACTGGAAATGCTAGCAGAGTTCATTTGAAGACAAACAGTGATTGACTACTTGTTCCTAGAATACATGTGCACAGGTAAGCACATCACGTCGTTGCTGGTCATATTCCTGTTTACCAACTCAAATGATACATCGATCCAGCACCAGTGCCCGTGCATGGCCCAGACACTTCAGGCCCCTCGTTCCACGCCGTTAGCTTCTGCAGCGTCTGCAATGTGCACGGCTTCATCATCGGCTTGTCAGCAGCACCGTGGCGCTACATGAGGATCATGGTCATCCTTGCCTGACGGTGAAGAAGCCTTTCTGTAAGGCGCCTTCCATTACAAACGGCGTTGGCGATACCACTGTCAATGGGTGCGCTTGGAGTGTCTTGTTTACTCTATTCAAGCAGCATCTTCTTTGTTTTTGCAGTTCACGTAACAAGACAGGGGATGCTCTTCCAGAAGCCAACTATTCCCAGCGCCGCGCAGCATGTTAGCAACTCCAACGAGTATTTACACTTTTTTGTGGCCATGCTGAATGTTCTCTCTCGTTTTCTTCTGGACACCATTTGTGACTACCAGCATTGGAGGAGGTAGTGAGAATGGCAACATTCAGTAGTATTGACTACCAGCATGTCACTTTTGTAAGCAGAAGCGCTTCATGGTTTAGTGGTACTGACCATCAGCATGATCCAATAAGATAGCACATGAGATTTATAGCATTCATGCTATTTAGTGGTCAATTGACATAATAAATGCCACGATATATTTTTGAGTAAAGTCCATTTTTAGTTAGCGAATTATTGCCTTAGTTTGGTTTTGTCTATAAATCTTTGTTCACTTAACTATCAAAACCGTTCATGTTTAGCCACCCAGCAATTTTCATCGGTGGTTTTGATTTGACAGTCATTAAAGTACGTGTAACACATTATGAAAACTAAAGTCAATTCTAACTATCCAGGTGCTCAAAGCCCATAAATCCTTAGGCTGTCGACTACCTCTATTGCTGCCTTACTATCGTCAACTAGCCCTCAGGTGGGTTCACCGTCTCTTCAGATGGGTGTTGGAACAATCGCTGTTCTAAATATGGCTCCCTAGCTCAAGATCGAGCCCTCTCCGGGGATGCGTTGCGTCCGCATTGCCGCCTCATGGCTACTGCCACTGACCCGTTGTCCCATATATCATCGGTCGTTTGATCCGGAGCCGATGGCCGGATCGATCGGGACAAACCCGTGCCACACCGGTCAATCCCTAGAATTTTTATTAATCAATGCATCGGTCGGAGTAGTTCAAAAATAATTATGTTTAAATCATTTTCTCTTCAGTTTAACTCATGAGTTTTAGGATATTAGACCGCAACATCCTGTTAAGGCCTTTTTACATGTAGGTCCTCGTGTTTGAACTAGATTCTTTTGACCATAATTTTAGCTCCCGTCAAGAGTACTTTAATAATAAGCCCCGATTTTAACCCTTTTTATCTGTTTAGGATGTTAGAGTGTGCCGTCTAGCAGGGTTATGAGGAGGGCAAGTATTTCATTATCATTCTCATTTATAACGTGCATTTTGATTATACTATTTATTCATCGCTGGCATTAATTTTACTGGGATCCCATTAGGAATTTCCTACATTCTTTTGATTATAACTTGAAACTGGGTTATTTGATTAATGTTGATGGTAGACGATGCATAGTTTGCTCAACTAGGTTGGTTAATAAACAATATGATTACTTTTATATTACTGTTCCATGTTCACTACCATGATAATAATTGCAATACCACATTTGCTAATTAGAACATGAAGAACCACCTAGAAAAACAGTGCAACTATAATTGTCATATATATCTGACTTTGGCTAACTGATTAGTTTGTTTAATGCATAATAATCTTACCCGCATGGGGCATGTCACACCCTAAAATATTTGCATTTAAGGATGTGATTAGAAAGAGTATTTAATGCAACATTTTCCACCGTTGTCTTGTACCCCGAGAGTCCATCCCAATTTCGTCTTGCTGTTCACTTCATTGCTTTAAGCAACATATCCTCTTCTCTTGGAACAGTTCCATCAACGGAGCAAGAGGTGTTAGCTCATAAGCTTCGGCGCATGCCCTCAAGATAAACAGACCCACCAGGGGCTGGCTCACTAGTAGCAATACATGATGGCACATGTGACATTAAAACAAGCAAATAAAGGACTTGTCATTGTCGCCAGATCACGGATCCCGTTCGAGAGAGTTCGCTCTGGGTTCAGGCCAGCAAATGCTGTTGGCATCTTTTCTGGTGTAGGGGCCTTAGGTGCAGGGTGTCTGATACAAGACACGCAGGGTGTCTATTACAACCGGGGTGCCTTGCAAGGTCCCGGTCCAAGTGGGAGGCGACACCAGAGTTGCACTCTCCCGGTCTAGGGATGAATCTGGAGTGGATCCTACAAGACACGCAGGAGGATGGGAATTAACTTCCGTGCAAGTTTCATCATTTTCAAAAATGCAAATATCATCATTTGGTGCAGTCAGATTTTAAGCTACAAAAGCTTACTCCCGGTGCCGTGAAGAACACTATTACTAATGTTTGGAGACGATGCTCTCGGTGGTGTGACCGCTACATCAGATGAAATCTTCTTTGCATCAAACAAAACAGGCTGTGCCGTGATGGTACTAGTTGACTCTTTCCGAGCTGGGTTACAGCTATTTGAGTCTTCATAAGTGTTACCCGATGCATTTTGGGTAAGAGTTGCACCACTTGATGACCCAGCACTTCTCTGCTTTTTTGCCATAATCCTCAAGTCACTGTTATTAGCAGGGCCATCCTTGCCGTTCTCCTCTCCATCTTGATCCATAGAATCATGGTCAGTAGGTGCAGTGTGGCATAGCCCGTACAAAATTTGTTCCAATGCGAAAGTAATGTTGTAACCCACCGTACCAAACAGAAGTTGTGTGGTGTACGCCAGCAGCTCTCTATTCAACATGCCCACCAAAACGCGAATAATCCCTTTCTTCCGGTAATCAGCATATCAATCTCTAATGTAACCCCAACCACAGTGCTCAATGCCCTGATTGCAAGCTAGGTAGTGCCTCCAAGCGTGTGGTACCCCTGTTATATGTATCCACACCTCATCTAACTGATAAGCAGGTGTGGCATCTGCACCATTCTGCCATTCTAAGATTGTTAGTGTTACACCATGATTCTTCAAGAGAAACTCAATGGCCACCATTCAGTTGAGTTCCTCATCAGAAAGAGATATGCAACCAGGAATGAGTCCTCACTGTGCCGTAGGGCCTGGGTTGTTGTATCTAGGAGGAGTCTGACAGGTTGGCAATATCTTATTCCTGTTGTCTTCTATTCCCAGACACACTGTGACTTTCATGCATCTGTTCAACTGGTAGTTTCGTGAATGCTGCTATCGTTCTCTCCCTTTCTTCCCAATTCCCTGAGACGATCAAAATATCATCAGAGAAAGCCATAGGAACAAGAATGTTGCTTAAGAAGAGATCCGAGTGGTGGAGCATGTGAATTGTGAAGGAGATGGAAGAATTGTCAAATGAACGAGTCCCCACTCTCCTGCCCAGCACTTTTTATTAATTTAGTGCATGATGTGGTGAAGACACATCTAGCGTTAGTCATTTGTAGGGAGATGATCAAAGCCACTTGAGCTAAGGGGAATTTATACAGTAGTTGCCTAGTTGCCTTGCTTATATTAGTTGCCCAACAACTTGTGCCGACGTGCCGTACACAGGGCTAGTAATTATTAACAGCCGTAAGTACAGGTGGGAAATTGAGAAATAAATTTATGCATTACTGTAAGAATTATTTTCATATTGAGGACCAGGTGTGTCCGAGGACCAGTGGATGGTCGCTTCTCAGTGTGATGAGTGATTGACAACGAGGTGTTGGACTGACTCTTGGCCTAGTACTGCAGGTGTTGGTGCGACTTGGTTTGCGTTGGTGCAGGTGAAGAACAAGTGCGAAAGGTCTTAGGAGAGACAAGTAGGCTTGGTTCGAGGGACCCGGTGGCCAGACGGGATCAAGTGCAGTCAACATGGTGCAAGAAGAGCAAGACGAAGTCATGGACTGGAGCCGGTGCAAGGTGGCGGTTGACGGCCGAAGCTTGTACGCGGGGTTTGATGGTTGGGCCACAAAACCATCGGAGGAGGGTTTCTCGGTTTGGGCCTCAAAACCGAGCCCGAAGGCCCAACGTGACGGAGACGGTGATCCGAGCGTGTTCGGAAAGCTTCTTTTTCTCTCTCTAGCTTTCTCTCTCTAGGCTAGCCAGTGCATCATCGATTCATCTGAAGCGGGAGGATGTTGGGAGGTAGCTAGCCTTGTACAGATTGTGACCTCTGTGATTTGAATTCAAGTGCTAGTTTGATTCCTCTCTTGTGTTCTTCCCGAGTTCTTTTGGTTCCTCTCTTGTTTCTCTCGATTCTTCGTTTCTAAACCGTTAGGCTCCGGATTTGTTTGAGGGGATCATGGGTGAGTGCCTTGCGCCTCTTTGTTGATGATCTTGCCCTCTCAAACGCCGGGAATCGGTCTCGATTTGGGATTTTCGGGATGAACTCGTGGGAAGAGGCCTAGTTCATGTGATCCGCGATTCCTCGATTTGTAGGGCGTTAGAGACCGAGATTTTTGGGGCATATCTTCATAGAGAGACACAAATTGCTAAGGACAAGTTTGAGCCCCAAAGTTTTGTCTCTAGAGCTCTAGCCGTTTGGGAGATCCGGTGATGGATTTGTGAGAGAAAATCGCGATTTGCTGTAGCTGTTCGTCCTGTTCTTCTGACGACATTTACGGACGGTCCGCTCTGTCCTGTCGGACGGTCCGCCAGGTCCACGGACGGTCCGCACTCTCGTGGCGGACGGTCCGCGGTGCGCTTTGATCTGCTCAAACGTAGTTTTTGGCTAAGTCTTTTCTCGGACGGTCCGCCTGCTTATCTCGGACGGTCCGCGACACTGGCGGACGGTCCGCAGTAGCAGCTCGGACTGTGTACTGGAGATTTCAGACGTTTTTACGGACGGTCCGCAGTGTCTTCGCGGACGGTCCGCCAGGTCACCGTGGACGGTCCGCCAGGTCACCGTGGACGGTCCGCCAGGTCATCGCGGACGGTCCGCCGTGTCAGCGTGGACGGTCCGCCGTGCGCCTGTCAGGACCTATTTCGTTTATCATCTTGAGTTTGCTTCCGCTACTTGTGTTTGATCGAGGCTTGTTCCTAAGATTGGTAGGTCCGGTGTGATTATGCAATCTTGGCAAGTTTGTGAGGATTTCTCCAGTTGTGAATTTGGGATATAGGCCAAGTTTCGAAAGAAATTTTCATTGGCTCCCATTCACTCCCCCCCTCTCTTGTCGCCATATCGGTCCTTCAATTGGTATCAGAGCAAGTTACGGATCTTCGTGATTCTAACCAGTCTTAAGATCCAAGGATGGCGTACGCCGGAAAGGGTTCGGGTCCTCCTCTTTTCGATGGAAAGAATTACCGGATGTGGTCGGTTCGCATGGGAGCTTTTCTCCGAGGCAAGGGACAGTTGATATGGGATATCACTATTGATACTTCTTATATCATCCCTGCTTCGAGAGAGACACAGATTGCTCGGGACAAGTTTGAGGCTAATGCAAAAGTCATTGATTTCTTGTTCAAGGCGCTTGATGAGCATGAGTTCAATCGTGTGATCGAAGAGCATCTTGCTTGGAAAATTTGGCAAAAGTTGGAGATCACCCATGGAGGTGATAGTGGGGTAAAGGCTCGGCTCTTTTCGACTTACCGGAGGGAATATGAGAACTTCTCTCATTTGGTGAGTCAATTGATGTCATGTTCCAGAGGTTCACCGTGATAGTGAACAACATGAGAGCCAACATTAACAACCTCCCGTATACAGACCATGATATGGCTTTGAAGATTTTACACTGCTTTGATATGTCTGTATGGGGCACTAAGGTTGAGGCGATTATGGAGTCGCCGAGCTATCTGACACTCACAGTCGATGGGTTGTTCTCAAAGCTCAAGTCCTCAGAGGTTGATAGGCAAGCTAGAGCCAAGCTTGAGAACCCGACTGATCCCCATAGTCTGGCGCTCATGAGTGGTTCTAGTTCTAGATCCTGTGCTAACTCTTCACGGCAATTTGCTTTGTCTTTGCCTGTATCTTTGCCAGATGAGGAGTTCGAGGCGCTGAGCGAGGAGGATCTCGCGTTGCTCACCAAGAGGTTCGGGCGCATGTACGAGAACCGCAAGAGTACAAGGCGCTTTGGGAGCACATGCTACCGGTGTGGCAAAATGGGACACTTCATCGCCGAGTGTCCTGAGCCGGCTGAGTCGGACCGCAAGCACAAGCACCGTTCGAGGGACAAGAGCCACAAGTACAAGGAGAAGAAGAAGCATGGCGACAGCAAGCACAAGCACAAGCACAAGCGCAAGGAACGTGCCATGGTGGCCGGGGCGAGCGACGTCGACACAAGCTCAAGCAGTTTCTCTTCGAGCTCAAGCAGCGACGATGAAGATCAAGGTCGACGCCGGAGGAACGAGAACTTCAATGGGTTGGCATGCATGGCATCCCGAGGCTTCTGCACCATGGCGCACAACTCCGACAACAAGAAGAATGCAAGAGAAGACTCCGAGTCTGAGTCCGAGGATGAGGTAAACCAAGACCCCAAATTCTTGTTAGAGGAGAATGCTAGGTTGAATGCTTTGCTTGATAACCGTGATGATGTGCTTCGTAAGACCAACAAGGAGAAGAGGGAGTTTAGATCTTTGCTTGGTGAGTCCAAGGAGAAGGTAGTTGAACTCGAGTCCTTGCTTGTTGTGTCTAATGAAAAAGTTGCTCACCTTGAATCATCTCTTGCTAAATCACAATCTGAAATTGATGCCTTGAAAATTGCTCTTGTTGTCTCTGATGAGCATGCTTGCACTGATTGTGATGTTGTGATGAATGATTTGGTTGAGCTTAAGAAAAAGCACATGTCTCTAGTTGAGAAATTTGATTCTCTTGTTGCTGAGCATGATGAATTGAAATCTAGACCTATTTTGCTTGGAGCTTGCACTTCATGTCCTGTCTTGCATGCTAAACTTGATGATGCTCATGCTAAAATCAAATTGCTTGAAAACTCTGTGAAATCTTCTTCCAAGAATGTTTGCTCTACTTGTGAAGAAGTCACCTTAAAGAACCTTGAACTTGAGCATCATGTAAACCGTGCACAAAATGAAAACTATGATTTGCGTAAATGCTTGAGTTGGTTGTCAAGCCGTGAACCTCAATTGAGCATGTTGATTGCTAAGTTCAGACGTGCTGATGGGTGTGGTCTTGGTTCTGAGTTGGTGGTTGAGCATGAGGGCATGATTTGTGAGAATGTTCCTATTCCACCCAAAACCCCAAAGAAAAACACCTTTGAACCCAAGCCAAACCACCTGAGAAACAAGCTTGACACAACTCCAGATCCGTGTCTATTACAACCGGGGTGCCTTGCAAGGTCCCGGTCCAAGTGGGAGGCGACACCAGAGTTGCACTCTCCCGGTCTAGGGATGAATCTGGAGTGGATCCTACAAGACACGCAGGAGGATGGGAATTAACTTCCGTGCAAGTTTCATCATTTTCAAAAATGCAAATATCATCATTTGGTGCAGTCAGATTTTAAGCTACAAAAGCTTACTCCCGGTGCCGTGAAGAACACTATTACTAATGTTTGGAGACGATGCTCTCGGTGGTGTGACCGCTACATCAGATGAAATCTTCTTTGCATCAAACAAAACAGGCTGTGCCGTGATGGTACTAGTTGACTCTTTCCGAGCTGGGTTACAGCTATTTGAGTCTTCATAAGTGTTACCCGATGCATTTTGGGTAAGAGTTGCACCACTTGATGACCCAGCACTTCTCTGCTTTTTTGCCATAATCCTCAAGTCACTGTTATTAGCAGGGCCATCCTTGCCGTTCTCCTCTCCATCTTGATCCATAGAATCATGGTCAGTAGGTGCAGTGTGGCATAGCCCGTACAAAATTTGTTCCAATGCGAAAGTAATGTTGTAACCCACCGTACCAAACAGAAGTTGTGTGGTGTACGCCAGCAGCTCTCTATTCAACATGCCCACCAAAACGCGAATAATCCCTTTCTTCCGGTAATCAGCATATCAATCTCTAATGTAACCCCAACCACAGTGCTCAATGCCCTGATTGCAAGCTAGGTAGTGCCTCCAAGCGTGTGGTACCCCTGTTATATGTATCCACACCTCATCTAACTGATAAGCAGGTGTGGCATCTGCACCATTCTGCCATTCTAAGATTGTTAGTGTTACACCATGATTCTTCAAGAGAAACTCAATGGCCACCATTCAGTTGAGTTCCTCATCAGAAAGAGATATGCAACCAGGAATGAGTCCTCACTGTGCCGTAGGGCCTGGGTTGTTGTATCTAGGAGGAGTCTGACAGGTTGGCAATATCTTATTCCTGTTGTCTTCTATTCCCAGACACACTGTGACTTTCATGCATCTGTTCAACTGGTAGTTTCGTGAATGCTGCTATCGTTCTCTCCCTTTCTTCCCAATTCCCTGAGACGATCAAAATATCATCAGAGAAAGCCATAGGAACAAGAATGTTGCTTAAGAAGAGATCCGAGTGGTGGAGCATGTGAATTGTGAAGGAGATGGAAGAATTGTCAAATGAACGAGTCCCCACTCTCCTGCCCAGCACTTTTTATTAATTTAGTGCATGATGTGGTGAAGACACATCTAGCGTTAGTCATTTGTAGGGAGATGATCAAAGCCACTTGAGCTAAGGGGAATTTATACAGTAGTTGCCTAGTTGCCTTGCTTATATTAGTTGCCCAACAACTTGTGCCGACGTGCCGTACACAGGGCTAGTAATTATTAACAGCCGTAAGTACAGGTGGGAAATTGAGAAATAAATTTATGCATTACTGTAAGAATTATTTTCATATTGAGGACCAGGTGTGTCCGAGGACCAGTGGATGGTCGCTTCTCAGTGTGATGAGTGATTGACAACATTGAGTTGACTGACTCTTGGCCTAGTATTGTAGGTGTTCGATGCGACTTGGTTTGCGTTGGTGCAGGTGAAGAACAAGTGCGAAAGGTCTTAGGAGAGACAAGTAGGCTTGGTTCGAGGGACCCGGTGGCCAGACGGGATCAAGTGCAGTCAACATGGTGCAAGAAGAGCAAGACGAGAGTTTTGTGTGCGGGGGAGTCCCGTCCCACTGATGACGTTTCTACTGATTTGGTATCCGCGAATCGTGATATGTTTTGCTTATCTTTTAAGGCTGAAAATATCTTTTCAACAGCTGTGGTTGTGCGTCCTGACTCGTGTTCGTTACCTGCGTCAGCTCTACGTGGGTATCATTCATTCGTGTTCGCATTATACGCAACAGATACACTGCACCGCGATATGACAGCTCTCAACACACAGGAATACAGGGATCGTCTGAACTAGACCGGCAACGCCAGGCGAGCCCAGCTAGCAGCGATGGCCCAATTCTTCCTGGATCGTCTCAGCCTGGATCCACGGCCCTGGCGGCCTGGGCCCGTTCCCGGGCGCGGCGGAATTGAAGAAGCCTCGCGCGTGCAGCAGACGGAGCGCTGCTCCCCTGGGTCGCGTGCGCCGACGCCGGCAGCGGCAGGCCGCACAGCACTCCATGTGCTCGACGCCACCGGGACGTGTGACCCAGGGCGCCGCGCGCTCGGCCATTCCGGCCTCTCGTGCTGGGCCACCCGAATCAATGAAAAGCATGCATGGTTCAGTCGTCGGCTGTCTGTCCCTTGTTCAGACAAGAGGATGTCTATTTTTTTGAAAAGAGGACAAGAGGATGTCTAAGCTCGAAACGTACGGAGTAGTAGATAGATCCTCGCTTCGAGCTGCTCGTTTCGGTAGCTGTACGCGCGGTGGGCAGCATTGAACGTCAACGTACAGTGTGTGTGTTTTGGCTGTTAGGAGCAGACGGGTAGCGGTACAGGGCATTTACTCGAGGACGTGACCTGATGACCGGCGCCACCGCCGAGCTTGGACTCGTACTCGAGTCGTCGACCGGCGCCAGTGATGATACAGTAGCACGACGTGTGTATCTGGCCAGCAGGTTGGTAGCACGTACTACTAGCAGCAATGCCGATACTTTGGGCCCCAGTGGCTTTGTGCCGAAACCAGGACTGGGTCGAGGAAGATAAGATCCACGCCCCCACAGTGGAGTCAAATGTGACTGTTTTTACCTCTACCACCCGGTGTGCTACCACAAGGATTCATGACTCGCAAAGGAGTTGGTAATCCCGTTGCCACCTTGCAGGTTGTATGACGCGGTAGCAACGAAACCATGTGTGCTCCGCTGCACAGGGAAGAAAACAAAACCGATGTACCGGTACTATTATACACAAGTCTACAAATAGAATGTTTGACACTTGGTGTGTTAATGCCGGTACAAACGGTTCGTCTAGTCTAGCCGAGGTGGGCAGGCGTCATCAGCACGTAGGCCGCGGAATACCGCGTTTAGATCCAAAAATCAACTCCCAAATTTACTACGGAGTACGGAAAAAAATGATTCTCTGTCACATCAAAATGTCATAACATACATGAAGTACTAAATGTAGATGAAATCAAAAACTAATTACACAGTTTTGTTGTACTCTGCGAGACGAACATTTTGAGCCTAATTAATAAATTTTTGGAAAATTTTTCGCACATACAAACGAAATGCTACAGTGATGCGATGATTACGATATGACATCATACTCCCAAATTCACCCACCCAAA
>OAMR01000449.1:8072-35096 GCA_900205405.1 Echinochloa crus-galli
GTGAATCAGAAGTGGATCAAACAAACCAAGGGCACATATGATTTTGATGTGACTAAGGCAGACAAATTGTTTGATTTTCTTGTGAAAGAAGGCCGAATCAAATTACCAGAGGGGGGTGGAATCGGGAATCACCCCGTGCCTTGCCTCCCACAACGCCGTCGGCCCGTCGGTAACCGCTGTCAAGCTAGAGACGTACAAGCTACTTGTCCAAGACCAGAGCCATTATAGTTCTGGCGGTGGCGACAGGCTCCTGGGTTTCCGCTTTAAGAAACGGTCCTTACGGAGAGACACTAGGGCCTGGCACGCAGCTGACGCCCTAGTTCCCTTAATCAAGTTGCTAAAAAGCAGATTTTAGCATTAATGTTGAAGTGAACCATTAAATCAAGATTAACAATTATAAGTAAAGGTGACAGTAGCTGCGCTTAGCAAAAGTCTACCCATATGCAAAAACCCAGGTAAATCAAGGAATAGGATAAATAAAACTAGGTACAACCTAAAGGTACATCAAATTAGACACATGCATGTATGAAATAAATGATTAAAGGGTGAATAGGTAGCAAGGATTGTCCGTGCTATAAATTGCCTCAAATCCGGTATATACACTTTAGTCTTCGGGTCTTGATCATCAATTCCTCTTCTTGAGTCCTCCTGATGGCGTTCCTCTACTCGCAGCAATCATCGGCACAAACATACAAGCAAACAAACAAGAATAACTAAGAACAATACACCAAACAGTAGAAACAGAACAAAAGGAGGCTACGAAACTATTCTACACTTCGCTACGAACACGTGAGCGCAAGAATCGCTGAAAACAGAGCTAAAATGAGAAAGTTATGGCTTTTCTAAGGTTGGAGGACTTGCTGGCAAAGTTTAAAAGCTTCCAGGGGCTTAAACGAACAGAACAGGACATACTGGTAAATATATTTGAACTAAGCTGGAGCGCGGGTTGATTAATGGAAAGTGGAGGGGCTCTTTAACAAAAGAGCCGGTGCTGACCGGTATGAGGTGGTTTGACTCAGGGCTGGATCGAGTCTGCGCCGTCAGATTGGATCTGGACGGTTGGGAGAGGGGTTGGGCGGAGGGGCTGGCGCCGGCGGCCTGGACGCGGTGGCGCCGCCCATGGAAACGGCGGGGGCTCGTCAGAGTAGGGTGGAAATCGAGCAAGAGAGCTCGGATTGGAGCGAGGCTTGGTTCTACGGAATCAAGAGAGCAAAGCGAACACACCTAAGGGGTTCTCGTCGACAGCCGAGCATCGTCGGCGGCGGACGGCGGCGAACCGCGGGGGCGGAACTCCGGCGAGGTCGTCCGGGGTTTAGAGAGCGACAGGGGGAGCAAGGAGGGGCTCGGCAAGTTCGTTACCTCGACGCGAAGCTCCTCCGAGGGTCGGTTAAGTGGAAGCGCGCTCACCGGTGCGGATCGATGGAGCGGCGGCGAAGCTTGGATGGCGGCGGCGCTAATGGCAAGAGGGGAGGTGTTGTGGCTCGAGAGCTCAGGGGCGAGGGATTGGTGAAGGGCGGGGAGGTCCGGGGCCTCGGTTTTATAGCGCCCAGGTGCCTCGGCGTGGGATCCACGCCGAATCGGGCGGCGGGCGGCGGCGGCGCTATCCTTCCTCGGGCGGAGATTGCCTTCCATCCTGGGGAGTGAAGCGTAGAAGGAAAGGGCGAGGAGGGAAGGTTCGGCGAAGGTTCGGGGTGGGTCCACGGGAGCGCGGGATGCGGCTGGGGTGCTGGGCCGAGGGGCGGCGCGGCTGCTGCCGAGCTCCGGCTCGAGGCCGAGCCCAGCACGAGGTAGGGGAGGGCCTGAACAGCGGGGCCCGCTTGTCGGTGGGTGGGGGCGCGGAGCCGAGGCGCGCGGCTGCTGGGCCGGATGTGCGAGAGTTGGGCCGGCTGCAGCGGCTGAGGGCGGGGGATGGCGAGTTGGGCCGTGTCTTGGGCCGGGGCGGAGAGGTGAGGATGGGCCGCGGAAGGAAGAGCTCGCGGGCTGCTGTGCGAGTGGGCCAGGAGCGGGCGCGGGATTGGGCCCAGCTGCTGGGTGGGCTCTGGGCCGCGGGACTGTAGTTCGGCCTCGACGGGGGAAAGAGAGGAAGGGGGAAAACAAGTTGGGGGAAGAGTTCAAGGAGCAGGATTGAACTTTTGCCAAAGCGACTTTTCTAAGGCTCAAACAAACGCAGTTCAAACTTGAATTTAAATTAGATTTAAATTCTCATCTGAGCTACGCACAACCAAAACTCGATGCAGCCAGCATGAATGCAACACACAACTTTAAACCTATATAAATTTTAATTCAATTTAGAAAATAGCATTTTCCTTTACTAAATTCCCTGGAAATTATATAAAGCTTGGAAAATTTTAGAAAATTGAGAAAAATATTGTACTAATTATTTTTTAAAATTCACAACCCAAAATCGAAAAATTTTGGGGTGTGACAATCGGTCCTCGGACACACATGGTCCTCAGTCCCAAAGGTATGGAAATCGAGAGCAATTTCATAAGATGAATGAATTCTATTTGAATTTCTGGCCGTACCAGTGATGCCATGAAACAATCTAGGGGAGGAGCCCCCCCCCAAGGTATGTCTACTTCACTCAGCGGTACTTTGATCTTCACTCTTTTTCCTTCATTTCCCTTCATTTTAATTTCAGCCTAAATAACGAAAGAGTAAAATACATGGGCGGTCCTTAAACTTATATTAAAAACACCCAATTATGCATGGAATGAATCCTATGGTTCTCACCTTGGAAATGATGAATTGTTGCTCTGTCGTTTATGGTGCAAGTACCTTGTTTCAAATTGTTGCCCTATTAGTGCTTGAGTTATTTGGCATGAGTGAAAATAAACTTGAAAACCTTGTGGAAGGACATGCTTTATTAAAAGTCTAAGTTCATGTGAGAAATGATATAGTGAGACTTCGGTAGAATTCTTGCTTTTGCTCTTAGTGCGATCAAAATCTCGGATGCTTCATGCTTTCGAAAATAAAATGAAGTTCCTCATTGGTTCAAAATACCTACAAAAGCCATATAATAAGCTTAGTTGAAAATCCTCTATTCATATGTTGCTTGTTATCTTTGTAACCTTTGTCAAATTGTTGTGATCCTTGTGAGGAACATTTAATGCTTTCAAGATCGAGATTCACGTACACACCACTCTCACTTGCAAATTTCTACACTGGGAGTTAGCAAAAATATTTCCATCATCCATCCACAAAATAAATGCTCCATGTTCTATGATTTGGTCTCCAAGTTATCCTTAAAAAGAGACATGGGCTATGCAAAAACAAAAAGAAAAGCATGCTCAAGCATGGCAAAAAGAAAATTGTGACAAAGAAAAGCATGCCAAAGGCATGGCAAAAAGAAGAAGAAAAGGAAAAATAGCCCATGCTCTCCAAAATAATGTCAAGGAGACGAAAAATCGTCCCAAGGATTTTCCACCATATTACACTCCAAATATCCACACACTTGCACTTATCGATCTAAAGATATGATTTGATCCTCCAAAGTTCTAGTCTTTGACTTAGCGAAATATAAGATGCAAGCATGCCTTCATCCATCTTCCTTACCTGAGCCACACAAAAAGGTTTAGTAGATTTTAGGATGAAAGAAGACAAAGCCTTTGTTGAGAATACAAATACCACTTGAGAGAATAAAAAAGCCTTCCAACACTTAGGATCGCTCCAAGAGGCGGTTGTGGGTCAGTTGGGACTTCGGACGAACTGTTCCGGATGCTTGTTCGCCCTTGGATCCATTACCTTTTTTTTGGGGACGGTCATGATAGTCCACCTATGCCCGAGATTTTGGTGGTTTGTACATTTTCAAGGTGTGGCACGCTCCGGACACGAGGGTGGAGTTCGGTCGAACCATTGGATTCGGCCGATCCCACCACTTTGGGTGAATTTGCCCCAAATTTGGTAAGTCACTTCCTAGAATCAAATAGACACCAAAACTTGTGGAAATAGTTAGAAATAAATTCTACAGCTATGGTGCATTGTTCCATTGTATTCATTTTATGCTCGCTTGGAGGTTGAAAATCAGGTCATAACAACCGCCAACAAGCTCCCCCCAAACTTAGATCTTTGCTCTTCCCGAGTAAAGAATTGAAATAAGAGCAAGATTAAGGTAAGGGATCTTTCATGATATGAAGATATGCAAATTGATTATTCCAAACCTTTCTCCATACCTGTGAATTTGAAGTGGCTACTCCCTGGATCTTAGGCGGCTGATGTAAAGAATATCTCTCATGTAAATCTCCTATCATCAAGAGAGTCTGCCCAATCCGCATCAGAATATGCACTCACCAATATTGTCTTCGATTTAGTCTCAATTCCAGTTTAGTACAAAATTTAAGATACCTCAGTAACCTTTTATTTTGGGACCAACCTCAGGAACCATTTGATAAGTGGATAATGAATAGTAGTTGGAGCGTGCAGAAATTAGTAAACCATATTAACGGAAAACGCAATGTCATGCCTTCTACACTAACACGTGGCATCATTTAGTCCAAGAGGATCTCCTTCATGTATTGACAATTTTTCACTTGTACCGGTGGTGTGCTGGTTTGTCCAAACTAACCTTTCTTAACAAATCAGTCACATATTTTCTTGTGTAAAATTGTTCCATTTGAAGTCTTGTTTACCTCTATGGCAAATAAGTAGTGCAGATCACCAAGATCCTTGAGTGCAAAGTATTTTTGAAGATCTTGTAGAATTGTCGTAACTGCCTCGTGACTTGAACTTATCACAATTATTTATTAACACAAAATGGATAAATATAGTTGTACTTCCTCATTGTAGTAAAATACAAAAGTATCTACCTTGGAACCTTTGAAGTGAAGTTCACATAGTTTCTAGATTTAATTCATACAAAGTTTTTCTAGCTTGCAAACATATTTTTAGAAAGATGTGTTGTCTTCATACCTATGCAGTTGCCTCATGTATACTACGGCATGCGCATAGGTCGTCCCGTGCTTCTGGAGCCCCATGGGAGGTGCCTCTTTTCTCCTTTTACTATGTCCTCTGGGGCAACAGTAGCGGCTGTGGTGGGGCGCCCTTTGCGTCGGCCCTGACTGGCGCATTCATGTGTGTGGTAGCTTCTACCCGTCAGTGGTGTGGTCTTTCCCGATTCCGCTGGACATGTCGTGCGCCAACAGAGTTGGTCTCTCCATCCTAGGTCAGCAGATGCCTTGGGGATCTAGATCTGGGATCCAGTCCCGGAGGGAAAGCTGGTCGACCTGCTATAGGAGCGGGGTGACTGTTAGCACTTCTTACGATCCAATATCAGGATTGAGAATCCCGACACTGGATGCAAGGAGTGTTTCAGTGGTTTTTCTTATGGCTAGTAAAATATGTAAATATTCTGCAAGCGCACAGAATTACTGCTGTAGCACTTCACTAGGGAGTAATCTGAGGTATCGTAATTTATATTTCTGCAGGGAAGCTTTGGCAAGAATACTAGCAAACGGATATTTGAGACTATCAGAGAAGGGTACACGACTAGACAAGACAGGGGATAATGGTATTGGATAGGAGTGGATATACCGCGACACACAGCTCAAGGGAGACTCAGGTAAGAAAGAGAAGGACTAGATAGCTGGGAGCATAGCGAGAAGAGTTAAAGGATTCCTGGGTATTGTCTATCTGGGTTACTCGGGTTAGCATACAGAGGTTAAGATATAGTTCTAACAGATCTAGATAAGCTGAGACCTCGACTTCGGGACACAGGGCACGAGACAAACGGAAAGGGATGAGAAGGGGTGCCTCTAACACTGTACGTTTGGGGATCCTACAGGCCAAGCTAGGCATGATGGAATACGAAGGTCGTATAGGGCTGTCACCACCTAACGACTACCACCTCCAAGGCAGCTCAGGGGTATTCTAAGGTTATGGACTAGTCTAGGTATCACACCCACACTAGACTACAACTACTTACTCCACTAGCAGAAGCAAGCAATTCTGCTCATACCCCAATAACAAGTCATTGCTAGTAATGAGCAGAATCAAAGAACCCGCCAAGGCAAAGACTTGAATCTAGACTTATGAGAACTAAGATCACAATTACTATAGTCTAAACCGAAAATACTTGCAACTAGAGTAAAGTAGAAGCAAGATATAAATAACTCAGAAAAGAGACAAATATAACTATATTGATAAGCGAAAGTCTTACAGAAAGATAAAGGAAAAGATACAAGAGCTAATTCCAGAGATTCTGAAGACGACTCCGGAACCTCCGAGGCACAGCTCGACTCAACTCTAACTCTCAACTAAACTATCTTAACTCTACTAGAATGAAGTGGAAAATGAGCTCCTTGGCTTGGTGTGTGTTTACAAGTGAAGTGACACCTCTATTTATAGTGCCTAATGACGGTTGGGGATGGAGTAACCGCCAAGGGACCAAGGGGGTGCTCCCTGGCAGTTCGGGCGAATTGCCCGGGTTCGGCCGAACAGGTCGGTTCGGGCGAACCCCTTGGATCCACCGCCTCTGCCTTGGACGCTTGGGATTTCATCAAGGGGTCGGTTTGGCAGCTGAGGGCGGTTGAACTCCAGGCTTTGGCCGAACTGGCCCTGGAGCCTTGGCCTGCCCCCCTGCACTGCCTCTGCTCCTGGACCCCCCTGGGCTGCCCTCTGGTGTGGGTCTTCGTGTTGTTCGGGCCCAGGGTGACATGGCTTCAGTCCGAGATGAGGTGGCGGTCGTCCGCGTATCGTTTGTTGTGGTTGCTTGGTCATCGTTGATGTGGATGACTCCCGGTGGCGTGTACGGCTAAGGGAGGTAACCGGCCGATTCGGTCGATTCCGCAACTTATAGCGCGTATTTTGTGGCATTGTATCTGCACAAGTGAAACTCACCAAAACTCGTGGAACTTTATTAGAATTAATCCTAAGTACATGGAATGTTGCATAAAACCTCTTTTATTCCCGAGTATTGGTGGTCGAATTTGGGTCGTAACGATCGCCAACAGTGACAATACAAGGCAAGATCCCCAAGCCTGTTGTTGACAAAAAAAAACGGAGTGGGGGTTAGCCTTTGCGCAAACAATATACTAAAGTCCTGAGAGATTTGCTTTACTCTAGTGGATGTCCTAAAAATCTCGAGGTTCGTAGCATGTTAGTCAATTTGACCTGCAATTGACAAGGGAATATATTTTGTTAAATTACATGAACTGATAGACTATGATTTCTGAACAATCATATGGCTATGATTCCGAAATTTATTTGATAAGCAAAATCTTAGATTTAAATCCTACCGGCTATATTTCACCTGTAGATGAATGTTTACCTATACAGCCGATGAAAGGATTGCCATCTAAGATCAGATAATTGGTGATAAAAAATAGAACTAATAAACAATTAACTTCACATATCGATAAATTATGGATAAATTGGATCGAGGTAGAAGCGATACACTATGAACCTAGATTCTAATATATGGATATGATAACCGGTAAAGAGAGTAAATCCAGAAAGAAGTGATGCGCGGTCAATGCAAGATTTAAATTACTCGAAAGACAAAACTCACAAGCAAGCTGGCGATCAAGATGATGCGGCCTTGCCAACTGAAAGCAATTGTCCAAAACTACTAGAAACTAGAGTTAAAATAAAGTTGCCGAGAAGAAAGAATTGTTTGATTGATTATGTGACGATCCGTGTACAAGCCCTTAAAACTACTATTTATATCTTAGACTAGAGACTCCTTGTCGATTATAAAAATTACAATACTTGACAAAAAAGAAATAATAATACTAAAAATAACACAACACGCATATAGGTCAAATTTCCTTGAAGCTCTCCGCAACCACGATGCATCACCAACAACTTTTCACTTCATTGGCTATAGCAAGTATCAGCTCAACACCACATTGGCCATCTTTCATCGTCTCTTCTTCTTCTTACTACATTTAACCATTTACGTGCAAAAAAACGGTGTCTACACCTGTTGAAGCGGATCCAGTCGGCACCAAGTTGGTGCGATTAGAGGAGCCAGAGCTGTCGGAGTTGATGATGAGGTGACACTCCGCATGGAAGCTGATGCTGTCGAGGTGCTTGGGGCAGTCCTTCAGCTTGTAGGGAAGATGACGTCAAATCAATCTATCATCGAGCTAGCTTTGGAAGAACCCCACGATCACCCCTACATGGCACCAACTGTAAGAATTAATGACCGGCAATCCACATTACCCAAGTGGTATATTTATAGGTAGGGGATCACAGGGCTAGAGAGTTCGGGGTAACACAAGACTCAAGGTTTAGGCAGGTCGGACTATCTACTCCGAGGTATAATACCCAACATCCTATGTTCGGTGGTATTGCTTGTGCTCAAAAGCTCCAGGAAGCAATGGAGTGTTTGGGGCTGCAATGAGGCTAGTGAATCACCTGGAGGCCACAATGGGACTAGTGAATCATGTGTTCCCTGGAGATTTCCCTAGGTCATCTTATATAGGCTGACGATATAGGGTTTACAAGTCGATTAAGATCTAAATCTACTAGATTATATCAAGGAAACTAATCAGATAAGATTGCTACATATACTCCTAGATACCTGGGCACAATCCGCAAGATGGATTACGCATCTTGTGGGTCACGTCATCGTCAAGCTTGTCCAACAAGTCGGCAGTTCCTAGTGGACCACCTTGGGGTCGGCCTACAACCCTGTTAGAAGTGGGCTTAGGCCACCTGCCACCTGAATCGGTGGTAGGCCCGGAGGTACCCATATCCCACACAGATAATTTAAACAAAAGCAATGGGTTAATAAATAAGTGCAACATTTAGTACCATGTAATGTAAAGGCGCGAAGTAGTGGCCAGTAGAAATAGTAATCATGAACGTAAAATGTATTTAATGAACCGGTAAGAAAAGTAATCTCTATTTAAACGAACCATTAAGAAAAGTAAGCTCAAACGTACAGGTACTTAACTACCCAAATGACATATTACATTTGGATTGGCTCCAAGAAGCGGGGGATGATATCGTGGGGATTTTGCGTGTATTTGTCCTCGACGTCTTTAGGATCACCTTAGAGGAGACGAAAGCCCTATGTTGATCGTTTCCGCAATAATGATGCCCCACTAATTGTCAGCACTAAGAGCAACTCCAGTAGAAACAAGCTCCTAACCCAAATTTAGAGGCCACACAAAAAAGTTGCACTACAGCAGCCCCTCTACTTGTCCCCCTATTTTTGAAAGGTCTCCAAATTTATCCCCTCACCTCCATTCCTGGGGTTCTCTAAGGAGCCATCCATTCATAGGGGCTATTGCTGGAGTTGACAAGTTTTGAGACCCTTAAAAAATAGATGAAGAACCTAGTTCGTATTTGGAGGACCTGATTTTGGGATATTGCTGGAGTTTCTCTAACCGCCCAATTAATTCGAGGCATTGATAGACTGCCTATTGTTTACACCAACTTGGCTTAGCTACTTGGCCATTAAGCATGTGCATGTGTGTTGTGCAAACCAGTCCATTCTCCCCTTCATTTACACATTCAACTAAGGAGAGAGCTCTTCTATTTAAGTTTTCCTTACACTGAGCTCTTCTATTTAAGTTGGCTTGCACTAATCCAAACTAAAAGTATGGGAATAAATTGGTCATGCATTAACTTTTGCTTTGAGATTATATAAATGGGCCCGTCCAAAGAAATAGGCAAAAAACTGCTTGCAGTAACCTTCATCCGATTCTTGCACCATATGCATTCTCATAATTTTCAAATTTGACACATTTTACCCATCGAATGGTTGTAGACGATGACAGTAAATGTTGTCAAGCATGATAGCAAAGATTATGATGGGTACGAGGTGATTGAAATGGGAAATGTTTCAAGGTAATTCAAGGTAAAACGTCTCATGTTTTACATCATTTGGTGGTTCTACCTGTCTTTCACCCATCCAAATGGGGCCTAAATTCCACAATACAAACAAAGGTGACCTGATAGTCTCACCAAATGAGCACAATCAATCTAGAAAATCATACATATTCAAAAGAGCACATACAGTCATGTTTTTAGTGCTAGTGTACTGCTGAATTATATGCTGAATTTGGGATCAGCCTATTGATACCGTTTTTTTTTTTTTTTTTTGTGTTGGTCAAAAAATTGTCAAAGTTAGCTAGCCGATAAAGCCGACGTTCGAAGTCGACGCTAAGGGGATAGCAGATGAAGATGGCGATCAGCCGATGAAGCTGATAAGAGCTAACGTTCAAAATTGATGCTAAGGGGACACCCAATGAAGCTGATAGTCAGCCAATGAAGCTGATGAGCCGATGAAGCTGATTGAAAGAATGCATTTCTACAGAGGACGAATATGCTCAAGGCTGATAGGACCGGTGGGACCAACACGGTCTGAGTCGGAGGAATTGAAGATGTTTGTCAATATCCGTGACGGTGGGGCCAGATTGAGCTTGACTTATTTTAGGAGAATTTTTGTATTACAAAAGTGTTATTTCTTTTCTGTCAAGTTTGTAAGTCGTAATCGACAAGGAGTCCATAGTTTAGACTATAAATAGTGGCATGATGGCTCTGTAGAAAGTTTGTACACTCGAAATCAAACAAACAAGTTCTTACTTTTCATCACATTTACTTTCAACCCTAGTTTCAAGTAGCTTTCAACGAGTTCTTCCTAACTAGCAGGATTGCATCATCTTGATCTCCAGCTTGCTTGTAAGTTCCGCTTTTACCCGGTGTTCTCTAGGCTATAACTACAGGGCGTATCGCTGTGGTTTCATCTAGATCTCCTAAAAGTTATTGTGTCTGTTAGATTATAGGTTCTAGTGCATCGCTTTTATCTTGATCTAATAATTACACCAATTTATCGAACGTTGCTGTCTACGCCACGCCGATACGTCGGTCAGCTGCCGTATCGCGTATGCGGACGTTTCCGATACGCGATACGGCGGCGATACACCATCGATACTTATTCAGTACTACTACGCCTTACTCTTTCTCCCTACTCTCTTAGATCGATTTTTTTTCCTTTAATTAGATGACAACATCAGGTACCAGCAGTGTATGTGTGCTTCCATACCAATTCAAGTATTTAAGACTTATTTATAAATTAAATTCTTCTATTTAAGACTTATTTTATGTATTAAATTTAAATTCTAAACGTATCGACATCTCAGATTAATTTGAAAATGACGTATCGTATCAGCGTATCCGTATCCGATACCGATACACGTATCTGAATCGGCGTGACATAGGTTACTGTATAGTTGATCAGAGTAGCCAATCTAGGTTAATTTGTTCTGCTTCGCTTTCACTTTCAAGTTATCGATATCTGCTAAAATTTTAATAGATTATTTATTTGATTATGTTAAGGTTTTAGTTTTTAACACAATTTATCGGTATGTCTTTGAGTTTTGTATCGGCTTCCATGCTTTTAAGCGTATAGCCGATTTGAGCTTGAATTTGAACTTTAAACCATCACCGGTTGATTCTAGCTGATTCGATTTGTAGAAGGGCAGTTCGGAGTAGCCATTCTGTGAATGTAACATGTTTTGTCCCTTGTCAATTATTACGGGACAAATTGACTGGCACGTCCTGAGCCTCGAGATTACCGGCTCGTCATTAGAGTGAAGCAAATCTCCGAGACCGATTGTGTGTTGATTACGCGAATTATCTTCACCTGATTTTTATACATCAACACAGCCAACTCATAATTGAGTCAGATGTACAGGTGCTGGTGGAAGTGATTGGAAGAAAAGAACCAGATTACGCTGATGCTGGGGTGCTTCTTCAGGAAGTAAAACTACAAATTGCCTCTAACTTCAATAGTTGTGTTGTTAAGATTGTAATAGCACAGTCCTAAATTTGGCTCAGGTTTGAAGGATGCCTCCTACTATCTTGGGACAGTATTGTACCAGCGTTCATTTTTTTTTCCGAGTAATACCAGCGTTCATTACTGATCTTGTAATGGGCGAGTTGCCCACAAACGTTGAGTTATAAAAATCCCAGTATTTCCTATTGAAAAAGAGCACACACAGTTGTGTCTAAACATTACCTGCAATTTGCATTGAACTTATGCTTCGTTGCTGTGAAGGGCAAATGGTAGTACTCATGTGACAGTTTGTAGAAGGTTCTAATCCACCACTCATTCATAACTTCGAGTAGAAACATACAGCATTCATAAGAGTGATCACATACTACTGCTAATTCATTCAAAGGAATCAAACGAAACGATCACAAATATATAGGAGATACTCTCGCATAGTGGCAACCATCCATTCAGTCTTGAACACAAAAAGCTGTATTGTCTATGGCAAAAATCTCACTTAATAAGAAAGGAGAAATGATATTGGATTCGACATTCAGTTCCATGCAAGAGCCAAGTTCATGAGAATGCTACAGATAAAGACATTAAGCTAAACACTCAGCAGTGCCAGCAAAAGGCATGCTACAAGGCTAACATTAATATAAAAAAGCCACATTGCAACCTTCTTCAGGGTCTTCAGAGTATGAGCATCGTTTGACCAGTTCCTCAGGCTTTCCCTTCCAAGAAGAAAACCAAAAAGAGTTTTATGTGTTGCTGTTATGTTAAGATAAAGTGCAAATAAGAATATGATGTAAGTTCTATACCTCCTGGACTTCACCAAGTTCACCATTTCTTTACACTCCATCTGATGCTGTTCCAGAATATCCAGAGGCATTCCCTTCGTACTTCCGAAACCTTTACCTAAATCATCTAAACCTTTTTGGAACACAGCAAGAGCTATCAAAGTGTCATCAAAACCTTTCTCATACATAGCAAAAGCTTGGTCATACAACCCTGCATCTAGTAAATCACCAGCTTTCTCAAAGGTCTCAGATGCTTTAAATATCACTTCAGTCTGCTTCTTCAAGTCCTTTTTTACTCCCTCCGAAAACCACTCCATAACATCAGCTTCACTATATGTGGCAGTGTTGCAGCAATGTTCACCCTACAATGGATGAGATAATGTGAAATACGGACCAATTTAATTTTTTATAGGCATGTAAAAATATAAATGCTAGAAGCACTAGTTTAATATGAGTTTTATCAATAACCTTATAGTTGTCTGAAGTAAGACTAGAAGCTTAAAAGACAGGAAATTCTGTCCTCACATCATTAAGCATACATACAGGATGAATGTGGTTGATCAAGCCTAGTATGTATGATTAATAAACAATGATGAAAGTCAACAAACCCAATGGGACAACAAAACCATGCATCTGTATTCCAGATTTCCTCCAAGGGAGAAGCCAAAATGGATCCAAGAACCCCTTGAATAAAATGTTATCGTGCACAACCATCTATTAATATATGAAATTGTTGTATCTTTTATCACCAGATGTGATTTGTAAATTACCAGTATCATCAGACCTAGTGGCAGATTGTACACAGCAATTCAAAGAAAAAACAATCAGCCAAAATAACCAATGGTGCTATAACTAGATCTATGTACTGAATAATTGTTCTTTCCTAAGTTAACAGCAAGCTCTAGGGTGCAGAAACTAAATGGATACAAAAACAAATTGTATTATTGAAATCGTAAGCCCTAACTATCAGCTGAAGCAAATAAGAAAAACATAAAGATTTCAAATTTGGAGGTTATATAATTAGAGATATCATATAATTAGCAAATAAGTGAAAAGAAGCTCCATATCCCTTTTACAATAAGAAACAACAAAATAACAGGCCAAGTTGTATTTGATGCAGCTCTGGCAGGTACAGTTAGTGATCACAACAATGAGACACCAGCAACGTCACGAAGCTGCATTCTTTACCTGGCTTGAATAGTGGCGGATCAGGGATGGCACCTCAGGCGGTGGGGGATGCACACAGCGTATGACCCGGAGGCTGGTGGTAGTGGTGGCCTGGAGAGGGTAGGGAGTCTGTTGTTGGAAGCAGGACAATAAGTCAGTGCACTGCGCCCAAAAGATGTCCCCATCTGCTGGATGCAGCCCCATGGGAAACAAATTTATACATGTAGTTTCCAAGTGTTTTTTAGCTCAAGACACAAATGACTCAACATAACTTTACCAGTATTTTCATTTTTAACAACCCAACACAACAATGAACAAAAACATACTGCAAGGCTCAGTAACAGGCTAACAGCAAAGAAACTAAACACAGCATCAGTATCATTGTGGCTTATATAGTTACAAATATTGAAATTAACATAACTTTCACCAGTATCAAAAGCCGCCACAAGTCAGTGATGCTATAAATACAGCCAGCCAATGCTAGTCACTGTTATTTCGATGCTATTATGCACAACCATGCATCAATATTATAGCTTTTCATCTCCAATACGCCATATGGCCAAACATAATGAGTTCAGAGTCACTTTCATCAGAGTTGGCCACAAATTCTAATTTACATGCCAATCCAGAAGCACTAATGAGCAATGGAGGGTTACAACCAGTGCTACCCATAGTTATTCTCATAGCGATGTCAACGGAGAGCTCTAGGATACAGAGATAAAAGGGGAAACCAAAACTAAACTAACTGAAGTAGTGAACTACAAATTATACGTTTCAAGCAAAGAGATAAAAATATAAAGTAAACAATTGAATTTTTGCTGCCTTAACAGAAAAAAAATGCTCCAGAACCTTTCGATCCCAAATCAAAGAAAGAAAGATCCCCGGGGACGTCAACAAAGGTGGGCCCTTTACCTTGCTCTTGTAGCGGTGGAGCAGGGACGGCAGGGGGGGCGGCGAGAGCTGAGCGACACGTGCGTCCCGGAGATCGGCGGCGGCGGCCAGGAGACGGGAGCACGAGTGCTGTTGGGGAGCAGTAGCAGGCCGGCGGTTTAAGCAAAGCAGTGGTGCGAGATCAACGAAACTGGAGGCAAAATGCTTCTTTGTTACCTTGGAGGACGGCCCGGGAAACAGAGGCTGCAGCAGGGTCAGGGGCGGAGGCGCCGGCGCCGATGCGCGGCGACGCAGGAGAAGCCGGAATGCCGCGGCGGCGGTGGCCATGGTCGCTACTCAGGTGCGGAGCAGCGGAGGTGCAGGTCTTCTTGGTTTAGGTGGCGTACTTTTTACGCCTCGCTGAGTGGAAACTGGAAAGGCAGGAAAGGCGAGTCACGAGTGGGAGTCGTAAAACCCACTGCCATTCACAGGTGGCTCGGTCCCAATCCCAAACCCCTGACCCTGAGCCCGTCTGTGGCTGCTAGCCTGCTACTGCCCTTCTCTTTAACAAGTCCCAAACTTCTGGCTTTGGGGTTTTGCCGTCATTTTGGTTGCAAACCCACCATTTGCCTACCATGTGTTCTGTATAAAACTTTAGTAAAAGGAGATGCCTTAATTTGTCACTTAGTTCATTTTTAGATTTAAAATTAGCTTAAACTTGGATTTTATTGAACACTTTTTCATGGACAAAATTTACCGTGGATAATCATTTTTATATAAGTCGAGCCCATACTTGATCCATTTTGACATGCCAAACTTGGTTTAAACTCGTATATGGAGCTGTGTGAGTAAAACTGTTATCAAAAGTAATAAAACATTCTTAACAACTACTTCCTCCATTCTGAAATAACTGACGTTTAGGACAAGGTTTGAGTCAAACATTGGAAATATAAATCATCAATAACTTTTAAATTGTTGAGTTTGTAAATGTGAAAACTATATGAATAGATTTGTCTTGAAAAGTACTTTTATAAAAGTATACATATATCACTCTTTGATAAATATTTTTATAATAAAAAGATGTTAAAGTTATGTTTTGAAGACCGTGTCGCTGTCCTAAACGTCACTTATTTCAGAATGGAGGGAGTATTGAGGAGAGTAATCAAGGCTTGGCAAAACCATCACTCGAGTCTAAAAGCAACTATTGACAATGTGAAGTTGATTTGTCTTTTATGGAAATCATTGAGGAATCTAGGGATCTCACAGTTGTAGAATGGAATTTCAAGAGGATCTTGGAAGAAGAACTTCTCTCTTTATTGGAAAAACAGCAAATTTATTGGAAATACAGAGGAACAATAAGATGGGTGAAATTAGGGGATGCTGGAACAATGTTTTTCCATGCAAATGCAACCATCAAGCTCAGGAAAAATACAGTAACATCTCTGATAACCGAGGATGGGCACACCATCACTGATCATCAGGGCAAAGCTTAGAGGACCTTCTGCATAACTCTATGGACCTTCATTGCATGGATGCACCCTTTTCTAAGGAGGAAATTGATTTGGTAGTCAGGAGCTTACCTTCTGATAAGTCTCCTAGCCCAGATGGATTCAATACAGACTTCATCAAAAGATGATGGGGTATAATTTCAGGATATTTTTATAATTTGTGTGATGCATTTCAGAATGGAGAGGTATGTTTGAGAAGCATCAATGGGTCTTATATCACTCTGGTTCCTAAAAAGGATGGTCCTACTTCAGTGTCAGGTTTTAGGCTAATCTCCCTGCTTAACATTTCAATTAAAATCATCACAAATCTCCTGGCAAATAAGTTACAAAATGTGATCAGATCATTAGTACATCAATTTATAGTGCAGTCAACTCAAATTAATTCAATAGAATCGATCTAGCACAAACAGGAGATACGGATCACATGGGAGTGATGTATCTTTTAACTACTGATCTGACAAACTGGAACATCACCGGTGCAGCCACACCCTGCTTGCAAAACATTAGCTGGACCGTGCAGAGATCAATCAATAAAACCTTTAAGTGGTACTGTTGATCTGATGCTAGTCATTCGGTTACCTCTACGGGCTTCTCAGACCACCCATTCGATCGTCATCTACTGGCATGTGTGAGCATGTACGGGTGCTCCCGAAAGAAGAACACTAATTCACGTTTTACAAAATCTTCCCCCTGAATAACAGAGAAACGACATTAAATTCTATCATGTTTCAAGCACCCAGCGACAATTTCCTTGCTAAACGTCCTGAATTCCTCCAGGTCCCATCGGAACTTTCCCGTTGCAAGCCCCCTTGGCACGCTTCTTCACGCTCTTGGCCAACGACTTCATGCTTTGCCTTTGAACAACAATGCAGAGAAAGCATATATGACTGCTATGTCTAGATCATAAGCAAAATAAGAATATGTCGTTAGCCCTCTTTACCTCAAGGAATTGATGGAGCCCACCACTTCTTTCTGCAATAACCTGCACTTTTCCTGAGTGTCCAGTGGCAACTCATTGTTACTTACAATAACTTCAACATTTATCCAGCAGCTTCTCCACCACGGCAAGAGCTTTCAGAAAGTCTTCCATTCCTTGATCAAACCAGAGGCTTGATCATCCGATCCTTCTATTAACAAATGACAAGCTTTCTCACAGGTATCCATAGCTTCATCTATCAATCGATACTGTTCCTCAATGTCATTCTTTACTCTATCCACAAACCACTTCAAAGTACTTCTGTGATGGTTACCCTAACAATTTGTCAAACAAAGAAGATGAGAGGTCAATGTGAAATGTAAACTTTTTTATCAAACTATTGTTAACAGAGACATCTGTGTAATCTACATCGTAAATAATGTGCTATATTTTCATACAGAATTTAGTTGACAGACATCTACATGTATCATAAAGCTAGTTGTGATTCAAATTTTTTTATCAAACTATTGTTAACAGAGACATCTGTGTAATCTACATCGTAAATAATGTGCTATATTTTCATACAGAATTTAGTTGACAGAAATCTACATGTACCATAAAGCTAGTTGTGATTCAAAGGACACCAAAGAAATCCCTTCACCTCCATCCATTGCTAGCTGAATGGGGCTAATGCCATGCAGCAACTACTGGTCAAGCTGTTGTTAACTGAAACACATATGTAAAATCTAAATAATAGACATACTAGCATAAATGTATGTTGAATAACACTAGAAGATATCAAATGCATGATGTGTGGCTAGTGTTACAGTGCTTGTTTGGTATAGATCACAAATGACCCTATATTTGTTTACTACACGTTTCCTTTTATTAAGCCAACAGATCAACGACCAAGGAAACACTAGATGATATTCTACATTCCCTTCAATATAATGCAGACAGAACTGAAAATTCATTCCCAGTACCATTGAATTAAAATTCTGACATGCACAATCATGTTCCTGGTACTTTTGAGCTCTGTTGAATTATATAACTAAGTATCAAGTCCAAATTCGTTATGTATTGTGATTAAAAGATATTCAAGGAGCGATACACATAAGACTACAACTGGGTCAAGCAAACCCCAATAACTGTTGTTTTCTAATGTTAAATTGTGAACAGTCCTATTATCTGCGTTATGCATATTTTAAAACTCAAGTATGTTCTATTATCTGCTGCATGCATCAGGTTTGGGGAAAATCTGAAGACTTCAAATTTCTGCAAGTTATGTAAGCAGTGCATTACCACATGTAACTTCCAGATCCCTATCCCATTCAAAACCATAAGCAAGAAAAGTGCCAGGCCTAGCACTTTCAGATACTGCATTGACTTGGGAGCAAACGGTTGCCTCAGCTGTGGCAGAACATTCCCCTAGCAAAACATGCAGCACCAACAGGTATGGTTAGTGATTGCAACAATGAGAAACCAGCATGGTCAGCAGGGTGCGAGTATTTACCGTGCTCGAGACGTGGCGTATCAGGGATGGAACAGGAAGCAGTGAGAGCTGTGTGCATCTGCTACCTGGAAGGATGACGGCTGCCGTGGCACTAGCATGGAGAGGGGAGGGAAGCTGTTGTTGGAAGCAGAAAACATATTAGGATGACGTCTGCTTGAGAGGTGACGAATCAGGGATGGCACATCCGCACATTAAAGTTTTTCTAAGAATGTTTGCGATGTTGAAAGCGCGCCTAGGAGAAGCAAAATGATCTATACAGAATTACAGACTACAGCATATCTGCCGTTTGACAACCCAACACCAATTAGCAAGAAAATACTGCAGCACACAATTTAGGACTAAACATTTAATGAATCGGCATCAATGTCACCACTCTTGCTTAAGATTCTGAAATGATCATCGCTATCAAAAGCAGAAATGAACCAATGAGACGATGAAATTATAATTAGTGGTAGGCTGGTAGCCAATGCTGGTAACTGTTCTCTCTGGTGTACTTCGCATATTGCTCAGTGTCAGATATATATAGTTTAAAGATTCTAATTTACAGGCAATAAACACATACTCCCTCCGTCCCTAAATGTATGTCGTTCTCGCTTCCCGAGAAACATCTTTGATCAAATATATAAAAATATATATTAATATTTATAGTACATAATAGATATCATTAGATAGATATTTGAATCTAGTTTTTTAATAAATTTATTTGGAGATTAAAATGTTGCACGTATTTTCTACGAATCGAATCTAAATCGTGGCACGAAAACCAACGGCGACCTACATTAAGGGACAGAGGGAGTAAATTAAAAGTGAACTAATTGAAACAGTGAACTCTAACTTGTGTGGTGCAAGCGAATAGATTGAAAGTAAACTGAGGAATTCAATTTTGGTCCTTTTTTCATACTGCACAGGCCATTCTTATCTGAAATACAAGCAAGACTGCAAGAGAAATTCCGAGGCCAAGCTGCAGAAAGCACTTACCTTTTTCAGATGGCATGTTGCCCGGTGCTCGATCGGTTGCTGCAGCACCCGCGCCGGAAATCCCTATCAGCTCAACGTCGTATACGATTGGTTAGCTGTGGCGGCACGATGAAGGCCGATGTAGGATAGACCACTCTCGGAGCCAATGCGACGTCGTGAAGATAACCTGTAAAAAATTTGAAACCTTGTTATCAAAAACCAATGTATTTCTGCATCGCCAAACCGCCCAACATAAGGCTGCCGCGCCCACAAAAATCAGTGGTTTAAAACATGATGGGATTAAATTCAACCATCCATTAAACATATTAGACACACTAGATGGTTTAGGTAATCCCCAAGCCGCATAGACCGAAGCCCATACCATACGTGTGAATCTACACTCAATAAAAAGGTGTTGAATTGACTCATTTTCATGACAGAAAACACATTGTTTACTACCATTCCAATTTCATTTGGCTAGATTGTCCTTAGTGAGGATAACTCCTCTCTTTAAAAACCAAAGGAAAATTTTAACCTTTAGTGGGAGCTTTGATTTCCATAGTTTTCTATTTGTGATTGGTACATTCTGGTAGACCAGGGCAAGATAATGTGTTTTCCCAGTGAAAACACCTGTCGAGTCCAAACTCCATTTAAATTCATCGCTCTCATCGGTGAGGTTTATATTTTCTAGCCTTGCTACTAAATTATTCCACATTATCAATTTAGGACCAATCAGATCTCTCCGCCAGGATACATTGGAGATCGGTGTACTAAGTACTTCTGTCACCGTATCCTGCTTCTTCCTAACAATATTATAAAGTTGAGGATATTGGTCTCGGAGAGGTCTGTTGCCTATTTATCTTTCCAGAATCTTATCTGGGACCCATCCTTGATATTGAAGGTGCCAAACTTTAAAAAGTCATTTTTGACCTTCATAAGTCCAGCCCAGAAGTGGGAATTCCCGCTTTTCCATTGGACCTGAACCAGAGGCTTAGTCCCTAGATATTTGTTGCGGAGGATCTGTTGCGAGGTACCATCCGTTATAAGCAGACGATACAACCACTTGCTAAGCAACGCTATGTTTTTGAGTTCTAGATTGTGTATTCCTAGTCCTCCTTGATCTCGTGGAAGACACAAAATACTCCATCTAGCTAGTTGGTATTTTCTCTTATGCTCATCACTTTGCCAAAAAAATCTAGACCATAATAATCCAACTTCTTACGAACTCCTTTTGGAATTTGGAAGAAGGACAACATGTACATCGGTAAACTACTAAGAATTGAATTGATTAAGGTTAAGCGGCCTCCATATGAAAGGTTTTTCCCTTTCCAACTACTAAGGCGGCTCTCAAAACGTTCCTGGATCCTCAACCGGTCCTTATTTACCAGTCTCCGGAAATGTATAGGAATACCTAGGTATTTGACTGGGAAGGTTCCGGGATTACAACCAAACAGTTCTTTGTATTGGTCTTCAAAGTTCTTAGCCTCCCCAAAACAATAGATTTCACTCTTGTGAAAATTTATTTTGAGTCCAGATAATTGCTCGAATGCACAAAGAATATTCTTCATGTTCTGAGCTTGTTCCAGGTTGTGGTCTAAGAACAGAATTTTATCATCAGCATATTGTAGTATGGAAAGGCCACCATCAATCAGATGGGGCACCACACCTTGTATCTGATTATTGGTAGCCCTGTTGATTAATAGCGTGAGCATGTCCGCGACTATATTAAATAGGATGGGCGACAGTGGATCGCCTTGTCTGAGCCCTTTTTTGGCCTGGAAGAAAGGACCTATTTCTTCGTTAACATTTATTGCGACACTTCCTCCCGAAATAAAAGATTTAATCCACTCAATCCATTTGGATGAGAAACCTTTTAACCAGAGAGTCTGTGTCAGAAAGTCCCATTTGACTTTATCGTAAGCCTTTTCAAAGTCAATTTTAAATGTAACCCCGTTTTGGTTTCTTCTGTGTAGCTGATGCACTGTCTCGTGTAGAATTACCACTCCTTGCAGAATATTCCTTCCTCTCATGAAAGCTGTTTGGGTTGGACTAATGATGTTATCTGCTACTGAGTTTATTCGGATTGTTGTCACTTTCGTGAAGATTTTGAAACTGAGGCCTATATTGCTGTATTTTGTTAGCCTCTTTGACTTTGGGTATCAAAGTGATTACTCCAAAATTGAGACTGAACAGCGGTAGTTCTCCGGAATGTAAGTCATGGAACATAGTCATCAAGTCACCTTTGATCGTTTCCCAACAATGCTGATAGAACTCAGCCGGAAAACCATCCGGGCCTGGAGCTTTATTGTGTTCCATCCTAAATATAGCTTCCCGAACCTCCTTTTCAGTGAAAGGGGCCGTGAGAAATTCATTCTCCAAATGGCTTACTTGCGAAATATCTGCTGTTTGCTTACAACATACGGAGTATTTGCCATTTTACAGCCCAAGAGAACAATCAATAAAACACTGCAGGGCGCAATTTAGGACAAAACATAATGAAATTATCAACAGAATCATCGGACTTGCTGAAGATTCTGAGATGAGCATTGCTATCGAAAGCAAAAAAGAGCCAATGAGAACTATAGCTGGCAAATACCAGTAATTGATCTACCCAATGTTCTATGCACAACATAGCTTAATTTTGGCTCTGGTGAGGCATATCACTAAACACAATTTGTTCCACGTCAGATATAGTTGGAGATTCTTATTTACAGCCAATTCAATGCGATAAATGCAAAATGAGGCTAAAACTGCAACACCAGAAATTTGTTTTGTACTAATTTCTTGCGAGCTCTAGGATATACAGAGAACAAGGGGATCAGAAAACTAGGTAAAGTAGCGAACTAACGAATTCAACTTTCCCTCCTTTTTCAGTCACTGCACAAGTGCACAGCGCCATTCTGATCTGAAATCGCAAGCAAGACTGCAAGAGCAGTTCCCAGGCCAAGCTGTAAAAATTAAGCACTTACCTTTTTCAGCATGTCACCTGCTGCTCCTCGGTTGGCGCACTTCGGAAATCCCTAGCAGCACGACATCATATACGATTGGTTAGCCATGGCAGCAGCAGTGGGAACCCATCAGCAGAATGATCAAAGTTGCAATATTTACCTCGCTCACATAGAGGCGGCGCCATAGACGAAAGAGCTGCGCGTGGCGCAAGTCGTGGAGGACGCCGGCGCCCATGGCGTGGAGAGTGGAGGTAGGCAGTAGGCTGCCGCAGGGGAGCAGGTCGGAGGGTTTATGCGACCGGGCGAAGCAACAAGCATCGGAGAAACAAACAAAAAAAAATCACTGCGTTGTTACCTAGGAGTACAACGCCGTCGACATGGCAATCAGAGGCCGCAGCAGGGCCAGAGTCGCCGACGCTGCAGCTTGGCGGCGCTGGTGGAGGCGGAGAGCGGCAGCCATGGTCGGAGCGCCCGTGCGGAGGTGCCGAGGTGGGGTTTGCTCTTGTAGTGTGGTGGGCTGGTGGCATCCAAGAGGAAAGCAAGGTTGCGCTATCAAAGAAATGCCGCGACACTCTGGATTTGCAATCCCAATTCCCAATCCTACCCTTTAGCATGGAGCGGCGTATCGCAGACTACGGGTTTGGGTTTTAGATATTATGGATCAAAGACAAGACAGAAATTTTAGAAGCATGTGCTTTTGAACCAACGATTGGAGCAAGAGTGCAAATATAGTGTTGGAGGTCTAACTAACTGAGATACCAAATTTTTTTCCACCAATCTAACTCGTTGGAGTACAGTAGTGGTGAGCATGGCTGCAGCAGGTTGTAGGGTCTAAAGCAACTAGGATGTGTTTGTCTGAAAACTAGTGTTACAATAGCAAATGCAATTGTGTCATACCAGGGTAGTGCAAAACTTGTGTCCAAGATAAGTAATTGCAATGTAGTAGCTAGTACTCATCTCAAGCATTGCGAAATTTTTCCAACCCACCATTTTCACATCAAAAAGGCTTCTACGCAGCAAATTAAACAAGAGCTCTTGGTATAGAGCTGATTGACTCGAGTAAATTCAACACCAACTAGCAGAAACAGATGTTATAATAGCAAACAACAATTCAAAAACTTGAGTATGTTCACGTCGTACCATTTACACGAGACATAATAACCATGACTGTAGTCAATACAGTAGCAAGCATTTACATGCTTTCTTTTCGTCTAACAGCAGCAAGATTGATGCAACCTCCCTTGCAAAATATTAGCTGGACCATAGAGAGTAATTATTGAAATGGTTAAAGTGCCGGTCTCTCTGAAAACCGAAAGGATGGATCATAAAACTCTATGAATACTAGTTCAGATAAGTTGCGCATCTAAATATGCCGTTGCGATCACCACTGTAAGAACAAGACATGTCCCAAGTCCAACAGCTGTAACAGTGAGCATCTTCAGGATCTCAGAAGGGCTTGAAAACTCTGCCTTGTTAAGCTTCTTCAGGTTCTCAAATTTGCTTGATATCTTCTCCAGGTACTGCCTGCCAAGAAGAATGCAGAGAAAGCGTAAACCTGACTACCCTGTAAAGATCATAAACCAAAGAAGAATATATGGTAGGCCTTTTACCTCAATCTCTCGTTCCTATCCTTCAATTTCTTACACAATGTCTGATACTGTTCAAGAATATGAACTGGCAACCCATTATTACTACCAACAGCTTTAGCAAAATCATCCACCGCTTTTTCATATGCAGCAAAAGCACTCCATGTGTTGTCCAATTCATTCCCAAACATAGCAATATCTTTGTCATCCCACTCTTCATCAGGTAATGAATTGATAGCTTTCTCAAACATCTCCAAGGCTTCATTCATTGTTTCACCCCGTTTCAGCAAGTTCTTTTGTGCATTCAGAAACAGCTGTAGATGTAACCATCTTTTTGAATGTCACAATGCTGCAGTGTTGTTTAACCTACGATAATAACAATGTGAAATTTTACTTAGTTACTCAAGCTACTGTTAACAGAGAATTTATGAAATCGCAATAGCAAAATTACTAGTTTCGCAACAAACTTAGTCAATGGGGCCTCCTTGGTGTCTGCAAAGTAACACTAGATGCTGATTATGGAAGAAATCGAAAGAAATTCCTTTTACACCATCCATGCATACTTTATGTGATTAATGAGGGAAAGAATTAACTTCTAATGAATACATTGTCTATAAAGGCAAATAAATAAATAAGATATTTAAGGCAATATTTTGATATTGAATTTTAGTTAGTAGCCATCCATTTCTCCATGACAAAACACTAGATCATGAACTCATAAAAGCACTATAAAATAGACTGTATAACCTCCATTTGTGAAACGATGAATGGTCAAAATTAATTCCAGGCAGATAAATGGCATTCTTTAACTATTTGTTCGCGAACGTGTCTTAGCACGTATTTCATTAAGAAGAAAGCAGTTTACAGACGATACTTGTTACAGGCCAAACAGGAGTTGACCTACACAAGCGCACAAAGGACTAAATGATGGAACCCGCTAGGATTTGTTCCTAATCTTTCGATGAGAGTGGGGGATAACTCGATTTGAAGAGGATCGACGTTGTGCTGCCCGACTACAACACCACAAGGGCTGAAGCTGCGCCTTAGCGACAGTTACCCGCCTCTGATTGTGCTGTTCTTGCTGTGCCAAGAACAACCTTGAACCTGCAAGCAAATCGAAGAACAAGCAAGAACAAGTGGACAAGCAAACAGCACACAGACCTTGCCCAAAGGATGAATCTGATACACACGAGTTTGGGGTTCTGAATCAAGCAAACGGGTGGTCTAGTCGACACACGCATTTACCAGGAAGTAGCTGAAGGCTAAACTTACATCTAAACAAAACCCAACCTGCTCTTGGCGGCTGCAGCGTGTATTTATACATGGGAGACAGCCAAGAGTCATGGGAGGGTGTAAACCCTAACATAGAATGGGCCCTTAGTGGGCTGGACGAGATACAAACGACTCAGTCCAAGTCTGGAAGACCGATCGTCATTTTGTAAACTGCTCTTAGCTCCGGTGGAATTTCGTCATGATCTTGGATCCATCTGAAAGTAGACTTCAAGAGCTTTCCAACAAGTACTCATGGCCCCAAACAACCATCGGAGCTAGGAATTATGGCCTTCCTAAGTTGCTGATGTGCCGGTGGTCCGAACTGGTTGGTCCGATCTGGACATTTGGATGGTCCGAACTGGATGGTCCGTTCTGGACCCTCAAGGGTCCGAACTGGCTGTTCGGACATGCTTTGTTGTCTTGGTTGTTCTCCCTCCAATCTTGTTCATATCCCAAGTTCCTAAGTATAAGAAAATCATCACACTTGTTTAGTAGTATCCCATTCAGAAAAGAACTTGTTTGATCAGCAAGAAACGACTTTACCTGATAATTGAGTTGTCGTGCTCGGGCTCGAGTCATTGGCCCTTGCTGAGTACAAGGTGTGATTGTATCAATGGTAGCGATGTCCTCATCAATCGTTGCGATCAATGGGAGAGCTTGATGGACCAATCATCAACAAAAGCAATCTACAGCTTCAAATCTGCAATGTTAAATGTGGGGCTAACCCCAAAATTTGCAGGCAACTCTAGTTTGTATGCATTATCATTGATTCGTTCTAACACTTTAAACGGACCATCAGCTCTAGGAAGCAACTTAGATTTTCTCAAATCAGGAAACCTATCCTTTCTCAAGTGCAACCAAACTAAATCACCTGGTTCAAAAGTGACATGTTTCTTTCCTTTGCTACCATTAGTTTTATATTTAACATTCATGCTCTCTATGTTTTCTTTAGTTGTCTCGTGCAGTTTTAAGAGCATTTCAGCACGTTGTTCAGCATCTAAATTCACCCTCTCCGAAGTTGGAAGAGGCAAAAGATCAATAGGAGCATGAGGAACAAAACCATACACAATCTCAAAAGGGCATTTCTTAGTAGTAGAGTGTTGTGAACGATTTTAAGCAAACTCAACATGAGGTAAACATTCTTCCCACATTTTTATGTTATTTTTCAAAACAGCCCTAAGCATGGTTGATAGAGTTCTATTCACAACTTCTGTTTGTCCATCAGTTTGGGGATGACAAGTAGTGGAAAATAAAAGCTTAGTCCCCAACTTAGCCCACAAAGTTCTCCAAAAGTGACTGAGAAACTTTGCATCACGATTTGAAACTATGGTGTTTGGCACACCATGCAATCGAACAATCTCACGAAAGAACAAGTTAGCAACATGTGTAGCATCATCACTCCTATGACATGGTATGAAATGCGCCATTTTAGAAAATCGATCAACAACAACGAACACACTATCCCTCCCCTTCTTTGTTCGAGGCAATCCTAGAACAAAGTCCATAGAAATATCTTCCCAAGGTGCACTTGGAACAGGAAGAGGAATGTATAAACCATGAGGATTAAGGCGTGACTTAGCTTTTTGGCATGTCGTGCAGCGAGCAACAAACCTCTCCACGTCTCTCCTCATCCTTGTCCAAAAGAAGTGACCAGCAAGGATGCCTTCAATCTTCTTCACCCCAAATTAAAGTGTCCCATCAGCCCTCCTCCATGTGCTTCCTGCAGCAATAACAAACGCACGGAGCTAGCTGGAATGCATAGCTT
>OAMR01000449.1:37637-51520 GCA_900205405.1 Echinochloa crus-galli
TCATCCTCAACTTCAGTGTCAGCAGAATAATCAGCTCCCGAATTTCCAGCGTTGCGCTCTTCGTCTTGGTTGCCACCTCTTTTATGCTGATCTTCATTCCTAGCAAGGAGGTCATCAAAGCGCCTCAAAAGAGCAGCAAGGCTCTTGTCCATACGGCCGATGGAGTTCTCTAACCCTGCAAATTTGGTGTTGGTGGAAATCTGTCCACCCTCTAGTGCGCCAATCCTCTCATTCAGCACATGCAAGTCATTGTCAATCCCTTCGGTGTACTCCCTCACTTGGTTTTTAAAATGTTGTGTGATGCCCTTGGTGCGAAGTTACACAAGCACAACCCTGTGATGCAGTAGGTAATTTGTGGAGCTATAGGTGGCTGCAAGGAAAACAAATCAAGGTATAGCTAGAACCACATTAGTCAAAGCAAGTTGAATAAGCATTCATTGATGGTCTCTCACTCACAACCTGTCTTACAAGCTCTTACCAGTTCTTACCTTGCTCGCAGGAGGTCTTGGCAGCCCACAAGAACAACACAAACAGTTACACAAGCACAACCCTGTGATGCAGTAGGTAATTTGTGGAGCTATAGGTGGCTGCAAGGAAAACAAATCAAGGTATAGCTAGAACCACATTAGTCAAAGCAAGTTGAATAAGCATTCATTGATGGTCACAAGATGAATAAACATTCATTGATGGTCCTATGCTGGTCCTAGGGCACAAACAAATTAGAGACGTGAGCCTGAACACAAGCGTTGTCACTCACCTTGCCTTACCACTGTTATTTAGCCATTGAATGCAACTTTACTCCCTCTTTCTTTTTCTTTCTTTCTTTCTTTCTTTCTTCTCTTTTTTTATGTTTCTTTTTTTTCGGATAACTAAACTTTGCTCAGTCTTGCAACAACCAGAACAAAGGGGTTGCTGCACACAGCAACTTGGAACTTAGATTGAAGTTTCAAGATTCAGACAGCAGATCGCAAATCTCCAAAGCGATTGCGGAGAGCTCAGATCGAATTTTTGACCAAGGTCAGATCCATTGGAAAGAGCACGAGTTAAGCTTTACAGATTGTACAAAAACACTTGAATCGGACACCAAATACGAGATATATGACTGTTTCTTCTTCTGCTTAATTTGGGGATTCGTGGAAACAAAAAGACAGCGGAAATGTGAGAGGTTCTGGTGGATTTCGTGGTGACTAAAAACATGACCATAACTCAAAAAAACCAGCAACTAGTCCAAACAATGTAATTGCAAACTCAACAGGCAAAGAACAAAGTGGAATAGCAAAGGCTCAAAGTGGTTGCTGGGATTCTCAAATCTGATTTGTTTTTATGGATTTTGGACAGTAGGTAAAGTAAGAATGGTAAATACTCTCACCGATAAACCTTGCTCTGATTACCACATGATGGAACCCGCTAGGGTTTGTTCCTGATCTTTCGATGAGAGTGGGGCATAACTCAATTTGAGGAGGATCGACATTGTGCTGCCCAACTACAACACCACAAGGGCTGAAGCTGCGCCTTTCCAACCTGCTCTTGGCGGCTGCAGCATGTATTTATACATGGGAGACAGCCAAGAGTCATGGGAGGGTGTAAACCCTAACATAGAATGGGCCCTTAGTGGGCTGGACGAGATACAAACGACTCAGTCCAAGTCTGGAAGACCGATCGTCATTTTGTAAACTGCTCTTAGCTCCGGTGGAATTTCGTCATGATCTTGGATCCATCTGAAAGTAGACTTCAAGAGCTTTCCAACAAGTACTCATGGCCCCAAACAACCATCGGAGCTAGGAATTATGGCCTTCCTAAGTGGTTGGTGTGCCGGTGGTCCGAACTGGTTGGTCCGATCTGGACATTTGGATGGTCCGAACTGGATGGTCCGTTCTGGACCCTCAAGGGTCCGAACTGGCTGTTCGGACATGCTTTGTTGTCTTGGTTGTTCTCCCTCCAATCTTGTTCATATCCCAAGTTCCTAAGTATAAGAAAATCATCACACTTGTTTAGTAGTATCCCATTCAGAAAAGAACTTATTTGATCAGCAAGAAACGACTTTACCTGATAATTGAGTTGTCGTGCTCGGGCTCGAGTCATTGGGCCTTGCTGAGTACAAGGTGTATCAATGGTAGCGATGTCCTCATCACTAAAAAGAGAGAAAAACTGAAGAAAAGGCCAACAAACAAATGACCAGCAGACCAACTTGCAAAGAGCGACAACGGCTCCAGCACACCCAGACCCCAAACAAGACACGACCACACTCTTGAACCTGCAAGAAGAAACCTCGTCACGGGCGCTAAAGAACTCAATGGTGGCAAAGCATCCACCAAGATGCACGGACACAGGGGCAAAGCATCCGCCCGAACCAACGACCAAGCACACAGCAGGGGGTGGCAAAGCATCCACCCAACCAAGACGATCACGGCGACAAAGCATCCGCCCGAACCAACGACCAAGCACAGCAGGGGTAGCAAAGCATCCACCCAACCAAGACGACCATGTGATACACATTCTTTAACTATGCCTGCCTACAAGTAGTCAGTGATACACACCCATGCCACTAGTTCATTATCTCCACCATGTGATTCTGTGAAAGCTTAGTGCAGTGTATGCTTAAATGACTGGGAGCAACCGGCTATTACTGACTTTCACTGCCCCACCATCTGCTCTCTGGGACACAAAGTGGTATATATGGCGTTTATGAAATTGTCAATTGATCAGGGTGTATTCACTATGACACGCTTGTCACAAGTTGAGAATGCCAGAAAAAAACGTCAGGAAAGTGGGAGAGCTTTGGGCCAAGATTTGAATACAAACCAGGCACTTACCAGCTCCTTGTTGAGAGTTTGGAGAGCTTTCAAGCAAGAAACTTGAAACCTGTCTGCACTCTGCATGGCACTGTCTAAGAAGGAATACTTGGGTTGAGATAATGCATGACTTTGGCCCAACCTAACTTGTTATCGATGAACAGGACAATAGGTGAATATTACTAGTAGTAGGCACAAATGTAGAGTTTATAGTTGGAGAAATGCAGGTTAAGACTCAAATGGAGGGAGGTATTATTTGCCTGTTATCCCTGGAACTACGTCTCAATTAATTTCTGTTTCCTATACATGTTACCTTTTATGCCCTTGTACAAGGCCTTGGATATATAAAACATTACAGAACCACTGAATCGAAAGTTATCTCACACAAGCATCCATCAATTTAGGTACCTTTAGCTCTGGTGAGTCATATCACCAAACATAATAAATAGCTATCAAAGAATTGGCTACAGATTATCATTCGCAGACAAGTCAAAAGCAGCTATAAGACAATGAAGTTACAACTAGAGGTAGAGGTACCCAATGTCAGCAATTATTTATACAGCATTGTCTCAACAACAAGCTCTAGGGTGCACTGACTGAATACCAAAAGTAACTGAAAGAGTGGACTCCTAATTATCTGCTGCAACACCTAGATGGCTAGATCAATAATGAACTGAAGAACCCATCTTTTACTGGTAATTTGGTCACGGCTCAACAGCAAAAGAAGCTCCATATCCCTTCCGATTGAAAATCACAAGCAACAAGAGTTTCCAGGCCAAGTTGTATCGAACACTTGCCTGATTCTGGCGCGGGGTACCCTTGCCGTCGGCTGGTAGCTGCGGCGCACTCCCCTAGAAAACACGAGCGCACCACCAAAGTTGTAATTTTATTAGTGAATGGACACAGCTATCAGTGAATGGAACCCAATTACGTGAAGCAAAGTTGTAATTTTATTACCTTGCTCGGCTTGCTCGAGTAGTGGCGGAGCGGGTACGGCACCGGGGCCGGCGAGACCTGCACCCGGCGCACGAAATGGAGCTCGGCAGAGGCGGCGGCGGCGGCGGGCAGGAAAGGGGAGCACGGCTGCAGCAGGTTGGAGGGGTTTAAGCACCAGGCGAGATCGACGAGGAAGGAAAGAGAATGGTTCGTTTTCCTTACCGTAGAGTACCGCCTGGGAAACAGAGGTTGCAGCCGGGCCATGGATGGAGGCGCCGGCGCCGACGCCCGGCGGCGCAGGAGGAGTCGGAGCGTGGCCGCCGACGCGGCCATACTTGCGTCCCGCGCGTGCGGACTGGGCGAGATTGGGGGGCCTCCCCTGCCCCCAACTCCCAGACCACTACGAACAAAATGGCTCGACAAAGCCCAGCCCAAGGTCCAGGTAATTGGAGCCAACTAGGAACAAAATGGCTCGACAAAGCCCAGCACAGCTCGGCCCATAATCATCCCCAAGGCGGACCCCCGTTGGACTCTCCCCAGTCGGATCGAGACGAGACGTGAGACCACTCCACTGTTGGCTTGCTCCTCGGCTCATGGAGATGGAACCGCCCGCCGCCCGCCGCCGCCGCGCGGAGGACCTCATCAGCGGCCTCCCCGACGAGATCCTTCACTGCATCCTCCTCCGCCTCCCATCCACCGCAGCCGCGGCCCGCACCAGCCTCCTCTCCCGCCGCTGGCGCCGCGTCTGGGCCCACATGCCCGAGCTCGTCCTCCGCTGCGACGGTCCTCCGCCGGCCCCCTCGGTCTTCCTCGACTCCGTCGACGCCGCCTTAAAGCCTACGCCGCCCCGACCCTCCGCCTCCTCAAGATCCACATGAGGGGAATCGCCCGGTGGCACATCCCCGCTCACCGTATCGCCCGGTGGCTGCGCTTCGCCGCCCGGCGCCTCGCGGGCAGGTTAGATATCGACTTGCCAAGTCTAGAGGAGGACAGTGACCGGGAGTTGCATCTTTTTTGTTCAGACTGCTCTGCTAAAGAAAAAGATGTAACCTAAAACAGCCAAGTTCATAACTTTCAACACTCGTCAATAGACTGAGAAGTTATTGTAATGGCAGGAAATTAGAAGTTATAACGTCTGGATCAGTTGTTCAGATGTATAGGATAAATTGAACCTTATTTGTTTAATATTTTGTGAAATTGGCCGTTTTTTATTAGGTCTGCATTTATTTATAAAGCTTGGAGATTTCTTTCCTTCCATGTTCATCATGTAGCACTTACTGAACCTTGTATATCCAGGACCAATTTGGCAGCACTCCAACTCCTGGAGTCATGCAGGTCTTGGAGTTTATAGACTAAAATAAATTGGATTAAGCCTGTAGTTGAAGTCTAAAATGCATGGAAGAAGGCTTTACTCAAAACATTCCCAGTCTAGTCCTGGCTCTAGTACCAATAGCAGTAAGGAACAATATATGTTTGGTTCTGGAAACCATTTGTCTAGCTCTCTGCTTTTCTGTCTTTCATATTTCACAAATAGGTAATAACTTTTTTTAATTTTTTTTTGAATCGCTGCTGTTGGAGTAGGCCTGGCATTTTTAAGATGTTCTGAGAGAGTAGGCTGATTTGGATATAATCATATAGCTCAAGAAATCAAACTCATAATACATAAATGCTTACACATGCTTGATATATCACAACTTTGCATGCACATCAATAGGTGTCTGATATCGCTCGAACTTAACATACAATTTGCAGTATACATATTTTCTTCTGCTGACATTATTTTTACTGGTGTTCAGATAAATCGCTGCATGATGTTGGGCTGCCCATGTCGTCTGCCAGAGAGTTACAGGCCTGACAGCATCACCTTTGATTCACTTGAGGAGATAGAAATCTATAACTTCACAGGTTCAGATGAACATGAGAAATTTGTGAAGTTTCTTCTGTCTGGATGCGACGCAGCAACTCTAAAAAGTGTGGAAATTACAATGTCGTATGAGTTTGTTTCTTCCACGATCAAGAGGGTATGCAAGGAAATCCACAACATTTTCCATCCAAAAAGCAAAGTCAAATTCAATGTGATGGGCAAGATGGGGCTGGAGCCATTTCTGTTTTAAAATGGGATTTTTTTTTCCCTCCTGAGTAAGAGGATGCCCGCTAGTAATGTACTCCTTTGGACAGTGCTTAGTCGGCTTTTGACATGTTTGTAAACCTTTGAACAATGCTGACTTCATGAGCACCAAAGGCTACTAGAGATCCTAAGTAATTGCACATTTCTGTTAATATGAATGACAATATTCAAGTTGTTCGAGGACGATACTACCTTTTTTTTTCTTTAGATAATGGATAAACCGGTCTCCACCCTCAGAGTTTTTGAGAGCTTACAACCAAGGAGTAAAACGCAGCACAAAGATTGTCTTACAACTCAAAAGAGACCAACCGAAACAGTCAAAGGAAAGAAACTAAAACACAATTATGCCTTAATTCTTTTTCTGAAGCTCCATCCAAATTTGCAAACCAGAGTTAGGTGCTGCTTGATTTAAAATAACATCATTCCTACAATCCTACTCGACCACATGCCCCAACAAAGTGCCTAAGCACCAATTAAAACCTGAGATCTCAGATTAAAAGGAAAACTTCTTAGCCAGGCACCAAACAAATGAGTCATGCTAGTTGGGGTATGAAAACCAAAAGACATGCTAACAACATTCCAAATAGAACATGCCATCAGACAATCATAAAAACAAGTGTTGGATGCTCTCATTAAAGTCGCAATAACAACATTTAGTAGAGCCCTTCCACTTTCTCTTCAGAAGGTTGCCTTTTGTTAAAATTACCCCCTTTTCAAATACCAAAGGAAAATTTTGATTTTCAAAGGATTCTACACTCTCCAGGAAAAACACCAAGGGGGGACCCCTAACTCCATTAAGTCCTTGTACATTGATCGTACTGTAAACACATTTTTACTCCGTAGCCAAATGAAAGAAATCTCTTTCATCAACTAGTTGAACCGGAACAACCAAACTTACCCGTTCAAGCCAAAGGGCTACTTTATATGCAGAAATGGTGCGTGCTGGTTCTCTGTTTCATGAAGGCATGGAGCCTAGAACAGCACCAGATAATTTTTCTATTTATTCTGATCATTTGTGTATGTACCAAAACAGACGAGATCTGGGTATTCAGATTCTACATTACGCACATACATGTATAGACCAGTGCTGGTGCAGTGAAAATTCTGAAATTTTTGATTATGCATAAAGTGGGGTCGCAAGTCCTATGAAGGTTCGGCGTCTAGATCACCACTTCCTCCTGATCCCTGAAGAGACATGACCACGAATCTAGAGGCTATGAGAGGTGAATGACGCCGTGCTTCTCTGTTTCTCAGTTTGACAACCGATATTGTGAGGACCCGATCAAATTATCCTTATTTAATCGAGTTATCGTCCATTGATCAACCCAATTAAAGGAGATAATCCCAGTAATCCTTGAGATGTGCCCGATAATTTATTCCCAGGCAACACACCTCACTAGCACATTATAAACACCTTCACAAAGTATAAGCAAGTCCATACATGATCATCACATACATAAAAGCGATTCAAGTTTACATCATCGTGTCTTAGAGTTTTGCAGCGGAAAGTTTAAACATCGCGCTCATACGATACATAACAAAATATGAAGGTTCACACTACATGCCACTAGTGCCCTTCCATAAGACATAGACCATCTACTCCTCTCCCGCACCTCCGTCCGCGGGAAAGAAGTACCCGAAGACGGCCTCCGGCTGCGGCTCACCTGAAACAACTTAACGGCAGCACCGTGAGTACAAAAAGGTACTTGCAGGACTTATCCAATAAATGGTTATAAATATAGACCGACTCCAAGGAGAATGCATTTGGTTAAAGTAGCAAGGATATGGCAAGGATATTTATTTTGCATAAAAGCATCTACATTTGATCAAGTTGTAATAAGCAAAAGACATAGCAAGCTAAATATTCTAATTCAAGCATCAAACAATTGCATAAATAAATGATCATATAAAATGAGTTCAATCTTCCATAAGCTCTTCATAACTCTACGTTGAACCCCAAATTCATAGAGCGTGCTCATGACCGAGAGCGCGGCTATTGCAATAGATCGAAAACCCTGCAGGGGTGTACAACTTTTCCCACACGAGGCGCAAGACCAACGACCATACCCACGGCCAAGGATAAGTGTTAATTCATGCCCTCAACCTTTCACATACCCGCACCCGGAATTGAACGAACGGCCGGAGGGAAATAGATGCACCGAAACAGCCGACTACACCTCATTTAACCCGCACCGAATCCGCCCAATACCCGGTGCAACTTATGCTACTTGGCTTATCATTACCATATTTAGACATGTGGTTAGTACGGGGATAGTGCTCAAGAACCCACAACAATGATATTAATCCTTACTCAATATTCTCAATTGCTCACATTTTACTTTTCCTCATCTATTCATGGTTGTCAAAAAGTTAACCTATAACTCGCGAGAAGTGGTGCCCTTGCCACCGCTCGTCTTCTACCATTGCTAAGCATGGCTAAGCAATTTATTCGTGACACCTAGCAATCATACTCATCTAATGGGAGTGTTCTAAATCAAGGTTGATAATGCAACAAATAGGTGCTAAGCAATCATGAATAAATAATATAGACAATGCGGAATCAAGACTCATATATACAATTGATCCAAAATAGGGAGTAAGGATGCTTAGGGGCCTGCCTTGCTACTCAAAGGAAGTCTCGTCGGCAACGAGCTCTTGCTCGGTCTCACACTCCATGATCTCCGGCGTCTCGGTCTCTACACGAGTGCAATGATGCATAATAAGTAAAATGCCATATGATGCATATGATGCGATGATATGCAAGAGATGAGAGTAAATTGATGTTTTGATGGTTCTACTTGTCATTGTCTATCATAATAAAACTAGCATAATTGATATCATAATTCTTAAGAGAATCTAACACGTGCCAAGCAATTATTCACATCAACGTAGTTTAATATTATCAACAATTATTTCATAAATCCATGTATGTATAAGATGCATAAAAGGGAGAAAATGATTTGTATCATACATGTATAATACATCACAATAGTTAACAAAGCATTGAACAATCAACTATTTCACATAGTCATGAAAAATAGGGCGGGTGGCATAACCGTAAATAACTCGTCAAGTATCAACAATGGTGTTCCCGATGATTCGGGTGGCCAAACTTGATGGGAATTGATCCTAAAGCTTCTTTCGATGATGGGAATTCAGTTTTAGGGCTCAGTATTGACATGCATAAAGGTTTAGGTTGACCTATAGCTTCAATGGAGTTTAATGGAGGTAGGGACTTGGGAGCTATGGCTAGGCTCATAGGGCATGAGGGAACAGGGGAAACGATGGAAAAGGCTTACCTAGGATGGGGAAGGACGATTTTGAGTGCCAGGTTGGAGTAGAGCGGCAATGGAGGAGATTGGCGTTTCACCGGAGTTGGGGAAGAACGACGAGAAAACTTCTGTAGAACTCCGGTCCTTCACTTGGAGAAGAGGCAGAGCAGCTTGGGGACGAGGAGGAGCTCGCCGAGGCTTGGGCAGTGCCGCGACCGGCGGAGGTGACGAAGGGGGCGGAGCGGTCTGTGTCGGGGAAAAAAGAACGGGAGGGAGAGAGAAAAGAACGGGAGAGGGAGGGGGTTTTGGCGAGGCAGGGGGGCTACGGCGTGAGGGCGCCGTCCCTGCTGGCGAACGGGCGCAAGGGCGCGTGGCCCACGGAGCGAAGCGAGATCGACACGCAGAAACGGCGAGAGAACACCGTTAAAACAATTTTTCTGTCGGGGGGAGTCGGATGTTCCGACCACACGTCGGATGTTCCGGGGCTAGTCGGATCTTCCGTCCGGGAAAAAACGAGAGACAGAGCCGCTCGGAACTTCCGGTCGGATCTTCCGAAACAAGTTCCAGGAAGGATCTTGTGCCACCAGTGCCTAGAAGGTTTAAAGGTTTGACTAAAATTTCTCCAAATCTCAATCTTAAAAAAAATGGCATCAAATGTGGTCTTCAGCTCTTGATAGTTGTTGCTTATTTTAGTTACTGGCAGCTTATTTACATTTGTTGCTTTCATTTTTTGTGTTGGTTACTGTCACTTAGATTTATAAAAAAGGGATGTGGTGCCTGACACCTAGATCTTGTGAGATAACTTGATGCTTGCCTGACACTTATGTGTGCTGCTTGTGCCATTCCGTAATGTTTTAGTAAGCTAATGAAAGCCAATGCTAGTGTTCCTATATTACATATTTGCATGATACGGATTGATTGTCGCTGCAGGCTAAGCAGCTTAGCACACAGCAGGCAGACTAATAAGCTATCTGTTATCTGTTTGTGCATAAAGATAAAACTATAATTCCGGAATTTAAGTACAATAATGCTTTGGATTACAAATATTGCTTGCTGATTATTATTTGGTGACTCAGGTCGACGAATAAGAAGCCTCAAGGAACCAGCAGTTTTGTTTGAAAATTTGCAGTAGGCAGCAGAGAAGACATAAGGGTTTTGGTTGTTCCTTAGCATTTTTTTGTTACTTCTGTAATCCATGGTGAGATGTCATCGTTTGTTGTTTGGTGTGACTTGGACCAATGAATTTGATATTGTATGAGTCAAGTCAGGAAGCTATGGTTTTGTGGAATTCAGTCATTAATGTGTGCATTTTGATTTTTGTAATATTTTTTGAATAAGCTGAAATGTGCCATCCAAAAAAAAATTGCTCTAGGCCCATGTCAAAAATAGGGCCTGTAAAAGATAATGGGCTTAATTAGAATGGGCCTTGCGAAAAAAGAAAATAATGGGCCTGAAAATAGTTGTTATTAGAAAATAAAAAAGCCTTACAATTGGACCAAACCCATAAATCGATAGCTCACTGATGGGCCTTACTGGACCATAGAATGTTTTGTGACAAACTAAAATGTCACAATGGTGCAGCCACGTCACTGCCATGACATCCGTATATAAGGTTTAGTGACGCTTTGTATGTCTTTTAATGACGAAAAGGTGGCGTCATAATCTAGTGACGACATAAGAAACGTCATAAAATTTATGACAAAAAATGTATAAACGTCATTGAACACCTTTATTACGGGGTATAGGTGACGAATGAATTTTCGTCACGTGAATGTCACAAATCATAAAAGATGACATAATTTATACATTCTATGACATAATTGAAACGTTATAAAACTCCATATTTGTTTTAGTGATGCAAAATAGTAGACTATTTCTTTATATTCTAGGCTTGGCCCCGACTTCCTAAAGATAGTCATAAGTTTTTATGTTCATGGTGCTACGAGAATACTTGCGAGCGGTGAAGAAAAGGATGAACACCTGTAGGCTCTGGGTCCTGTGGCAACCGCCGCAGGCAAAGACCGAGCTGTCAGGGTGAGATCGATCATGGTCGATGTCGAGGGAAACCTGAAGGGTGCTTCTCATATCCGCTTCAGCCGCGAAGTCTTATCAGCTGGTATGATGCTAGAAGAAAGTTTGGAATGAGCTCATGTGTACCAAGCTTCCTAATCTTGTAGCACACAGCACACTGATGACACAAAAAGGCCGCCACAACGGTGGTCTATATCTTTGTATTTGTAAATGGGTCATGGCCTACTCTCTTTTGCAACTATGACATATGAAATAAATCTTTTTTCCATTAACTGGATTGCATCCAATGGCTCCATGAAAAGTTGGTCGAAAAGTCACATCGGACACTGTAGTGCACTGTAGCATTTTTCATTTGTTTGTGATAATTGTTGTCCTACCATGACCTAACTAGGCCCAAAAGATTCGTCTTGCCGTGTACATAGAAACTATGCAATTAGTTTTTTTATTTACCTATATTTAATGCTCTATGCATATGCATGAGAAGAGAGATCTGATGTGATGTGATGAGATTTTTTACACAGTGAAATTTTTTGTGGAATTTTGAAATCTAAACACAGCCAATATGTAAAGAGTTAAACTAACAGAGTTGCACGGACATACTAGGCATAAATCACGTTGGAGGGACAAACCCAATTTTTTTTGAACAGGAACAAAAACCCGATTCGAGCTTGCCCAGTAACCAACGGGGGCTCCTAGACTTCCGTGTGCTAGATAAGGAACACGATTTAAAGGCCCAATAAAAGCTCCAAAACACAATAGTAATAGGTGATACCCCGCGCGTTGCTGTGAAAATTTTAAAGTGAAATGTGAAAGTATAAACACCAAAGTGATTGTATTGCAACGTTCTTTAGTAAACATTATACATGAAAGTATGACTTATCATACATGTAATTTTTACTCCTATAATTTGTAATTGCTACACACAAAAATGTGGTCACAGAAAATCGGTTGAAAAATAAATAGATGGTTTAGTGGATGATGACATGGTTTATGGTGGATAGTGATATGGCGCATAGTGGATGATGACGTGGAATGGTTGCATGTTGAGAGAAATCCAACCATACTTGTTAGTGGGTACAAATTAGAAATGTGAAAGTATAAACACCAAAGTGATTGCATTGCAACGTTCTTTAGTAAACATTATACATGAAAGTATGACTAATATACCCATGACTGTCTACACGCGCATCCCCTTAAGATTTTTCGGTTCCTTTGGAAACCAAGCCGCACACGTAATCGTAATTGAATTATTTTTGGACACAAAATTCAGAGTTCGCCTCCGACAGTTTCATGGAATACCAGATTCAACATTCCGATTCAAAATTTTAAAAATATTGTTTCAACACTTAAAAAACTAAGTCAATATTATTAGAATATTAAAATAGTATCTTACAAATATTGAGACGGTATAAAAAATATTGAATTAGTATATTCTTAATGTTGAACCAGATTAGACTAATAATTAACATCTTCGAAAATAATATTTTAATAGTTACATTAAATGTTGAACTAGTTTACTATAAATGTTGCTTTAAAAAATATTGAAAATATGAAATACATCCAAATTGAAGCTTGTTTTGTGGCATAAATTCTAAGTAACACCACGGTTCAAACGCATTTGAAAAATGATTTATAGTTTGAAAGAAAAATGAATTCAAAGATCTAAATCTAATTGGAATCACATCCGACCAACTCATGCATGCTACCAACCATGTGTCTCCAGCTGTCCACGTGCACCTCTCATGCTGCTGTTAGCTCTTCTCGGCATGAATCCGATAGGTTCATTCGATCTTCACAAATCTCAAATAGTGGAAGCCATGTAGTCAAAAGAACTTCCGGAAGCTACTTTAACTTATGGTCAAAATAAGTTGAAATTAGAAGCTAAATGACACGTTTTCTTGCGGTTTTTTTACGACGCTTCTTCTCACCGTCTTCAGTTGTTCTAAAGCGCAGAAGCTGGTTCAGATCCGTTTCTCAAATAAGTGTTATTTTTACCTTTGTACTTTTTTTGAGGAGAGTACAAACCTCTCTAGCCACTACTTAAGGAATTACAAACGCCGAAGCTGGACTGACCAGCCATACATGCCTACCAACTGGGTCGAAGAGGGAACTACGAGCTAAGTTGTGCGCTTCATGGTTTGCTTCTTATCGTTCATGGACAAACTCCATCTTCTGAAATGTTTCTACCCGAGCTTTGATCTGTTGAACGATGTGACTATACGCTCCCGTCGATCCGGACTGAATGTTCCTTGTAGAGGAGAGTATCACAATTCACAAGTGCCACCCCTTCCCATACAGCTACGTAGTTGTTCGAAACAGGGCCATAGGGTATCCAACCAGCAGCGCGAGGGGTCCAGATAATTGGAGCCCACTAGGAACAAAATGGCTCGACAAAGCCCAGCCCAGCTTGGTCCAGTATCATTCCCACCCAAGGCGGACCCCGTTCGACTCCCCCCCAATCGGATCAAGACGAGACGTGAGACCACTCCACTGTTGGCTTTCTCCTCGGCTCATGGAGATGGAACCGCCCCCCGCCCGCCGTCGCGGCGCGGAGGACCTCATCAGCGGCCTCCCCGACGAGATCCTGCACTGCATCCTCCTCCGCCTCCCATCCACCGCAGCCGCCGCGCGCACCAGCCTCCTCTCCCGCCGCTGGCGCCGCGTCTGGGCCCACATGCCCGAGCTCGTCTTCAGCTGCGACGGTCCTCCGCCACCCTCCTCGGT
>OAMR01000449.1:73178-89729 GCA_900205405.1 Echinochloa crus-galli
GCCGGGGGGGGGGGGGGAGGGAGGGCCGTCAGTTGGGTAGAGCAGGAAGGGAGAGGAGGGGGCCTTGCTCTTGCAGTAGGTTGCAATTTTTGATGCGTGGGGGGAGGGGAGGGCCTCTAGTTGGGTAGAGCAGGAAGGGAGAGGAGGGGGCCTTGCTCTTGCAGTAGGTTGCAATTTTGATGCGTGAGAGATGAGGATGCGGACAGCTTTTGCAAATGGATATTGATGGCCTAATGTGTCAATGGTTAAATGACGAGAGCTGAGATGGAATTAATAGTGTAGTGGATAGAAAATAAATTGCTGAGAGGCAGATGCAATTTTTATGCACAAGATATTTGATTGTTGCCAGTCTTTTCAAATTGTAAAACTAAGTCTAGTCGCTTGGGCACCGACTAGACGACTAGTCATTGTGATTAGTTTTGTGCCAATCAGTCCAAGGCAGCCTATAGCTGTCAGTTGGCGATCCCTGAGACCCTGACTATACATCTTTTATAGAATGTATATAGTAGAACACAAAGATCAGGGGCTGGTCGTTAATTTGTTTGAGCCCAACATCTAATTGTTCTTTGTGATTTGCTTTAATTCAAATTAGGAACCAACAGCCTGCAAGAGGATCTGTTGTGTTTATATATATATAGTTGGTTATAGCCCGGACTGCTATGGACTGAAGCCCAAGCTACTGGCGCTTTGAGCTAGTCGCTTGAATAGAGAGCCGATTATTCACGATTAATCAATGGTTAATTAATTGATTGGAAAACTAGCCAATATAATCGAATCGAATTGCCTGATTAATGATTTCTTGAATAATTGTGATTAATTGAGCGATTGGAAAACACTGAATGTTGCCTTGAAAATCAATCTGTACACCTTATCCTAAGCATTACTGAAAAAAAGTTCAGGTGCCTAACCTGTTACTGCATCATCATTGTAGATCACATAACCGAATGATTGTACCATGGTTAGACACTAAAATCCTTGCTACAACAACTAATCACATTTTTCAAATGCATGTTATGTGTTTTTCCTTTGTGTTGACTCTTGTATCACTCTGTATGAGTAGGGAACTGAAGCATACCAGAAGTTCCTAAAGGACACAGATAAGGTTCCTATATGTGAAGCCTTGGAGATAAATTTATGGACAGGTCACCATGCTTTTAAACCAACCATGTTGCATCTCCTTGGGCAATGGAGATGTATAAGGAAGTTGAAATTCCATGTTCCATGTTCTCCCTCCATGGTAACTTATGAGTTTTTCAATTTATTTCAAACTGTAATTTACTATTTGTAGAAATATATTTTTGAATCATCTATCACAATACAAATAGTATCGCTATAAACTTATTTATCAAGACTAGAGTAGTGCTACCTGCATTGCAATTTCTATTCCTTTCTGCTTAAGGATGAATCCATGGATCTTGCCTTCTCTAAAGTAGTCCTTGCTGCTCAATTTTGTCTGAATCGAGGACTCACATCTTGTAAGATACCTAACTGAAAGTATTCCATTGTTTCAGCAATCCTCCTTTATCAAGCTTAGACAAATTTCAGCTATAACTTTATTATTGATAGCAAAGAACTGCTTTTATTTACAACATGTTACCTTCCATGACCTCATCATTTTGTCAATTCGCTCATTAAACTCTGTTGAGCTAGGTACCTTCCCACATACTGGTCTCATACTTGGTATCCAAATCTGTTCCCCGATGCTCTTACTGTTATTTTCGGAATTGCAGTTATTTGGTATTACTTGTAGAATCTTTTTTGTTCGGACTGCTCTGCTAAAGAAAAATCTGTGACCTAAAACAGCCAAATTCATAACTTTCAACACTTGTCAATAGACTGAGAACTTATTGTAATGGTAGAAAATTAGAAGTTATAACATCTGGATCAGTTGTTCAGCTGTATAGGATAAATTGAACCTTATTTGTTTAATATTTTGTGAAATTGGCCATTTTTTATTAGGTCTGCATTTATTTATAAAGCTTGGAGATTTCTTTCCTTCCATGTTCATCACGTAGCACTTAGTGAACCTTGTATATTCAGGGCCAATTTGGCAGCACTCCAACTCCTGGAGTCATGCTGGTCTTGGAGTTTATAGACTAAAATAAATTGGTTTAAGCCTGTAGTTAAAGTCTAAAATGCATGGAAGAAGGTTTTACTCAAACATTCCCAGTCTAGTCCTGGCTCTAGTACTAATAGCAGTATGGAACCATATATGTTGGTTCTGGAAACCATTTGTCTAGCTCTCTGCTTTTCTGTCTTTCATATTTCACAAATAGGTAATAACTATTTTTTAAATTTTTTGAATCACTGCTGTTGGAGTAGGCCTGGCATTTTTAAGATGTTCTGAGAGAGTAGGCTGATTTGGATATAATCATATAGCTCAAGAAATCAAACTCTTTATACATAAATGCTTACAGATGCTTGTTATATCACAACTTTGCGTGCACATCAATAGGTGTCTGATATCGCTCGAGTGCGAACTTAACATAGAATTTACAGTATACATATTTCCTTCTGCTGACACTATTTTTATTGGTGTTCAGATAAATCACTGCATGATGTTGAGCTGCCCATGTCGTCTGCCAGAGAGTTACAGGGCTGACAGCATCAGCTTTGATTCACTCGAGGAGATAGAAATCTATAACTTCACAGGTTCAGATGAACATGAGAAATTCGTGAAGTTTCTGCTGTCTGGATGTGACGCAGCAACTCTAAAAAGTGTGGAAATTACAATGTCGTACGAGTTTGTTTCTTCCTCGACCAAGAAGGTTTGCAAGGAAATCCACAGCATTTGCCATCCAAACAGCAAAGTCAAATTCAATGTGATGGGCAAGATGGGGCTAGAGCCATTTCTGTTTTAAAATGGGATCCTTTTTTCCCTCCTAGCTAAGAGGATGCCCGCTAGTTATGTACTCCTTTGGACAGTGCTTATTCGGCTTTTGACATATAACATAGGTTTGTAAGCCATTGAACAATGCTGACTTAATGAGCACTAAAGGCTACTAGAGAACCTAAGTAACTTCACATTTCTGTTAATATGAATGACAATATTCAAGTTGTTCGATGAAGATGCTACCTTATATATAGACAGAAATCGTGTGTGCTGGTTCTCTGTTTCAGGGAGGCATGGAACCTAGAACAGCACCAGATACTCTTCTATTTATTTTAATCATTGGTGTATGTACCAAAATATGCTAGATCTGGGTGTTTAGATTCTACAGTACGCACGTACACGTATAGCCCAGTGCTGGTGCAGTGAAAATTCTGAAATTTTCGATTATGCATAAAATGGGGTCGCTAGTCCGACGAAGGTTCGGTGTCTAGATCACCACTTCCTCTTCACTATACCTGAAGGGACATGACCTCGAATCCCGAAGTTGTGAGAGGTGAACGACGCTGTGCTCCTCTGTTTCTCAGGGGCTCCACATGGCGAGAGCAAAACTTTTGTCTAAAAAAAGATGGCAAAAGTTTTGCCATTAGGAGTGTTTGGATATAATAGCAAATCTTTTGGTAAAAACTCGTTTAAACCCATTCTCCCTCCTTTTGTCAGGGGGTGTTTGGAGACAAATGGCAAAAGTTTTGCCTTTTTGCCCAATTTTACTATAATGTTGAGCCAAAAGATTTTTACTATCTCACATTTGATTTGCTCTTTTGCCATGAGGGTGTTTGGAGGTAAATGATAAAAATAGTGGCAAAACTTTTGCCATTTGACATTTGCCCATGGATCTAGACAGCCCCTCAGTTTGACAGCTGTAAGAGGCCTTCCGTTTTCGTGCTCCTCTGTTTCTCAGTTTGACAGCCGTGAGAGGCCTTCCGTTTTCGATCAGTGTAGCCGGTGAGGATGCGCAGCCGTGATGATGGACGACGGGAAGGGGTTAGAGTTGCTGTGAAAGAAGGCAGTTGATCTATTTTGAGCAAAATGAACTTTTCGGACATTCAATTTTTCCTTTCTCGGGTGACACTCCTACTCATTGTATACAGTACCGAACAGGCGAAGCACTAGCTAACATGGTAGCTCAGGATCTCGCAGGCTGTGTCCGTATTTCAGATGTTGCTATGTCAGAAGACAAGGCCAAAATGATGTCTCGTATTTTCTTTCTTTTAGAAGAAAAAATGTTGTACGCTGTCATCTATCTTTAGTGGATAGGGACTTCGGAGTTCCTGCCTTTGTTCAAAACAAAATACAAAAAAGGTCCAAGTAGCATTATTATGTCATAATCGGAAGAAAGGTGAGGTTACGACCTGTGACGGCGTAGATTCCCACAATCCCACTCCATACCTACTAGCATAAAATATTTTCCACCGTAAATCACCAGCCGCTTCCAATTCTGAGAGCCATCCAGTGAGTCCAAAAAGATCGACTGCCTAAAAAAGGAATTGAATTTTGGACTTCTTTTCTGAAAATAAAAGGCAACTTTAAATATGAAAATTAGAAGCACACTAGTGTGAAAGGATCATAAGACATAACTTGCATCAATGTAAAACAAGCAAATAAAAATAAGTATCCAACAAGCCTGAAAAGATTGACGACGCAAAGGAGTTGAATTTTGGATTTTTCTCTGAAAATAGAAAACCAAGTTTAAATATAAAAACTAGTAGTGATCACAATAAAGAACACTAAGACATAAACACCCTAAAAGATAACTTGTATGAATGTAAAACAAGCAAATAACAAAAGTATGAAGTGTGGAATTCAAATAGGGAGGACATGAGACAACCAGATTTTTTCCTCTGGTATCAAGGAATCGTTGCTCCCCGTAGCCCATGTTTAGGCTCTCGTTTAGAGATATATGCATCTTTGAGTCACTAAGAACTCAACTGCTTCACTAACACATCATAAAAGGAAAGAGATGAGAGGAGACTCGAAGGGTTGCCATTAGTGTTTCTTGACTATTTTTTCGGAAGCAAGGGGAAAATTAATGCCTAAATTCTAAAGGAAAGACCCTCGCTGGCAATAAACCATTATTTGCTGCTCAAGACATCGGCCAATGTGTGGCTCCACCATCTGTCATTTCATGCTAGTAGGGTAGGGAAGGACATACTGACCGACTTCCCTAGAGCCTTCGGTAGCACAGCCGAGACAGCGACGGGTTCTCCAACGAGCTCGAACCGTGTACAATGCCACCAGCACCTTGGGGCTCACACAATCTTTAAGAGCTCATCAAGATCACCGTTGCCACTGAGAGGGGCACCAAGAGTAACAAGCCTATGAGCCTTCACTGGACCAACACTAAGGCATAAACAAGATGCTGCAAACTTGATTTGAAGAACTTGAAGAGTAAGATGTTCTCTCCACAAAAACTCACTTGGATGACATAACTTATGTTTTTGATCTTTTAGCCTTTGGCTTTTGGTCACTCTAGTAGATTGTTGAGTTTTTCAGGTTTCAAGAGCAAGTGCAAGAGCCCATACGGTGGATGGTGTATATAGGCTAGACCACGTGAAATAGCCATCGGAAAAGGAAGCCCACAGAAAGTAATACTACCGGATAATCTGATACTTGAACTCTACGTAGACTGTCAGATAATCCGGTCACTCTAACACCACATAGCCATTTGAAGTTTAAAAGTGTTTGCCATCACTCGCATAATTTGATGCATCATCGAATATTTCGGTGCAGATAGGACTAGAAGGTCCAAAATGATACCGACTCTAAGTAGTATCCAACACATTGTATGACGCCTATTTTTCCACCATCTGATAAATCCCGTACTACTGTGTTTTCTGTGTTGTTGTCTATTTGACACACATAGACAGTTAAATAGACAGATTTATAATAGGTTGTCTATTTTGATGTCTGTGTGATATTTAATGCGTACTTTGGTTAGTGTTGTTTTGCATGGGAACACGGACCAAGTAGTAGATGAGATAGTTGATAGTAATACATTCTTTCCTTATTATTTAATGATGGCCACGACAACTTATTTTTACTTACGTGGACTCATACAGACGGTTGATGTCTAACTGTTGTATATGCTTGCTCTTATTAGGCCAGTCTTAGTGGGGGTTTCACGGGGGGTTTCATAGCATTAAATGCGTTGATGTGGCATAAGAGAAAAGCAAGAGTTTCATGTGGATGTGAGAGGAGTTTCATCACCATGACACTCTTTTAGTACAGTTAACTAGTTTCTGGTCTGGGTAACTGTGTAGTGAAACATTGCACTGAGACTGGCCTTAGTTTTGCTGTAAGGGCACTTTTCTCTTCTCTACACAATAGAATAAGCTAAAATAAATGGGCTTAAGTTACATCAAGAAAACTGTAATATTTTTTTCTAAAACCCTATTGTGTCCTCAACTCCTCATTCTATTTTAGACTGTGTTAGGATCTAATCCCTTCTCAATTCTCCATCCGGGATTAAACAAACATGGCCTTAGCCGGTGGATGTTTCCAATCCCCGAGCAACCAAGGCTGACCGGGGCGGCGTGCCTGCCTGCTCACCTCAAACTAGTGTACGCGGCAGCTTGTCACCCTGAAATGGACACCCTGATAGTCAAGGTCAAGCTAACTAAATTCCAGAATTTAAAGAAGCATCCTAGTACTTGCCTCCCATCCTGTTGCGCCGAACCCCTCGAGGGGTCGTCGTCGTATACACTCGTGTGCAGGTTCGCTCCCGTGTTCTCGCTTTTGGCATGTTGCGCCAGGTGCACGCTATAGCTGCGCTAGTTGCCCCTTTCGTCGCTCCACGTGTGCCGTCGGTTTTGAGCCTGAGGTCTCGTTGACAATTTCAAACAATCAAACTGTTCCACGTGAACGACTCGGTCTTTGCTTATTGGAAAGAGAAGAAGTTTCGTGGCCGAGCTGAGGAGGCGACTAGAGGACACACCGGCGCTGGGTCAAGTCTTCGAACTGCACGCTGTACATACGCTATCATTACTAAACTCCCAGTCTGCTGCACGCTGTAGTACGCTCATCAGCGACTCCAACCACCATAATGCCTGCAGCCGCAACGCCGCGCCGCCGCACCCGAGGCGATGAGCTGGGCCGGCTGGCAATGGCGAAGCCCGGCGCCGCCACCGCCGACTCGTGGGAGTACAGCCTGCGCAAGTACCTCCTGCTGCTGGCCTCGCTGGTGGCCACCGTCACGTACGGCGCGGCCATCAACCTGCCTGCAGCCGCAACGCCGCGCCGCCGCACCCGAGGCGATGAGCTGGGCCGGCTGGCAATGGCGAAGCCCGGCGCCGCCACCGCCGACTCGTGGGAGTACAGCCTGCGCAAGTACCTCCTGCTGCTGGCCTCGCTGGTGGCCACCGTCACGTACGGCGCGGCGTTCAACCCTCCCGGCGGCGTCTGGCAGGACGCCGACCCCGCGGCGGGCCGCATCGCCGGCGACCCCATCGTCCGGGACACCAACTACCGCCGCTACCTAGCATTCTTCTACAGCAACGCGACGGCCTTCGCCTCCTCGCTCGTGGTCATCGTCCTCGTCCTCATCTTCTCCATCCTGCACGACCGGGGGAGGATGCGGAGCCCCGCGCCGCTGCGCGTCCTGCGCGCCGTCATGGTGCTCGACATCGTCAGCCTCATGGCGGCCTACGCCGCCGGGGTCTTCCGCGACGTCCTCACCGCCGTCTACTCCCTGGTGCTTCTCACCGGCGTCTCGTGGTCCACTTGGTGGCGCCGGGCGGCACGTCGGCGCAGATGGCGGCGGACGACGCGCGGCTCCGCAAGGTGCCGATGCTGCTGGCCACGTTCGCCGTGAGCGTCACGTACATGGCCGGGCTCAACGCGCCGGGCGGCTTCTGGGACGACGACGAGCAGGGCCACAACCCGGGCGACGCCATCCTCAAGGGGGGACCCCATGGCGCGCGCCTCAAGGCGTTCTTCGTCTGCAACACCACGGCGTTCGTCGCGTCCCTGATCATCCTCGTCATGCTCCTGGGGAAGAGGCTCCGCTTCGACCAAAGGTTTCGGTCCGAGCTCTACGGACTCATCGCCGTCACGCTGCTCGGCCTCGTCGCGGCGTACGCCGCCGGGAGCAGCCGGGAGGTGGACACCACCGTCTATGTGAGCGCTCTGGTTGGCGCCGTCGTCGTCTGCATTCTTCTGCAAGTGGTTATTATCGATGCCATAAAGCACAACTGCTTGTGGAAACATATGGAGGGAACTATAAGACGATCCTGTTTGGGGCAAGATACTACTCATCGCAGGTACGGACAGAGGGAAAACAAAAAAAAATCACCCTTACTTCGTTCTCCAAATCAAGGTTTTCAATTTCGATAAAGAAAAAATTTCCCAAAAATAAGAAATATCTGGAATATCGGACCCAAAATTTTTTTCTAAAAATATTTTTGCATAATTTTACTATAAATGATCTCTAAACTATTATACATCATGATTATGTTTAGAGCATCTTCAAGAGTGTCTAAAAAATAGTATCTCAAAAACTTAGTTTTGGCACCAACCTAAAAATTATTGGGAGAAAAAAATAAAACGCCCACCCAACGGTTCACAAAAAGTTGGTTTCCTAAAAAAGGTTAAGTACCGCCGCATCATCAATCAGAAATTCTAAATATTGATTTCCCTTTTTTTCGTCAGATTTTCCTCCGTGGAAAAAAACATGTGGCATCCTTCGGTGTTTTTTTATGTTGCCGTGTTTTTTTCGTCGGCAGAAACAGGGGCACGATGGATTGGGAGTGCGAAAAAAGGCCAATATTTAGCTCAGAATACCTCTTATTTTGGACACGCGAAAATTTTGGGCATGAGATTAGACACCTGTTGGAGCACTAATTTTTTAGTTTCATTCATGAAATTAGTTATTGGGAGGTTTTATTTAAAACACTTGGAGATGCTCTTATAACAACAAAGAAAAATGACAATATATCACACGTTTAACAACGTAGATAGTTTTAGTGGACGAAATTTTGGTCAAAAAAAATAATTTCGGACCCTACCGAAAAACAAGAAATTTAAAAATTCCACTGAAATTTCATTGACAATGCAAACCATGCTCCAAATTCCTGTTTAGTTATTGACAATTTGTCCTCGTTTTGTCTATAATGATTTCTTAGTAATATTGACAACGAGCATGAGCCGCAACAAAAAAAAGCGCTGGACAAGGCTCGCTCCCTAGTCCTTCTGCTCGCCACTCTCGCAGCGGCCATCACCTACCAAGCCGGCCTCAACCCGCCGGGCGGCCTCTGGGAGAGTGACGGCGTCGGCACCGGCGGCCGCCGCTACATGGCCGGCGACCCAATCCTGCTGACCACCAACCCCAGGCGGTACAATGCCTTCTACTACTGCAATTCCGTCGCCTTCGTGGCCTTCCTGGTGGCCATCGCCCTGGCGAGGATGGACACCCTGCACCACCACAACGCGCTGGAGGTCGCCATGATCCTTGACCTGTTCGGCCTCATCGTCGCGTACGCCGCCGGGAGCTGCCGGGACGTGGCCACGTCCATCTACGCCGTGGCCATTGCAGGTGCCGTGCTGGTCTACGTGGTGATCCACGTCACCTTCCTGACGCTGGACGACCACAAGGACGGCGGCAGCAGCAGCAGCAGCGAGACGGAGGAGTTGGTGGAGAATCGGCGCAAGCGGCTGCTCCTCTTCGCGATCTTGGCTGCGACGATCACCTACCAGGCCGGGCTGACGCCGCCGGGCGGCTTTGTGGATACCGACGAGCATGCCGGCGACCCCGTCCTGCTCAGCAACTACCCGCGCCGGTACGCGGCCTTCTTCTACTGCAACACGGTGAGCTTCATGCTCTCCATCGCGCTCATCATCCTGCTGGTGAACCCCAACCTGTACCGGCCGGCCATCCGGAGCAACGCGCTGTCCGTCTGCACGGCGGCTGGCGTGGCCGCCATCATGGGGGGCTACGCCGCCGGCTGCACGCAGCATATCAGGACATCCATCTACATCTTCGTGCTCGCGGCTTTCGTGCTCTGCGCCGTGGTCGTTCTCGTCGTGATGGTGTTCTTCGTCAAGCATTGGAGAAAGCAAGAGGAGGTCACGCCTAGCGACGACACAGCTGAGTCGCAGTCGCCCGGGGAAGGGGATAGGGAAGGCGATGTCATCGGTGCCATCGAGGAGAGTGCCACTGCCAAGCTCAAGAGGCTGCATACCTCGATGAGCAAGAGGAGAAAGCAAGAGGAGGTCACGCCTAGCGACACAGCTGAGTCGCCCGGGGAAGGAGATAGGGAAGGCGATGTCATCGGTACCATCGAGGAGAGTGCCAAGCAGAAGAGGCTGCATACCAAGCGCAAGTACCTGATGCTGCTGGGGATCCTTGCGGCGAGCGTGACCTATCAGGCCGGCCTGGCGCCGCCGGGCGGTGCGTGGCAGTCCAACGACGACGGCGTGCACACCGCCGGCGACCCGGTGATGCACGACATCCGGAGGGCCAGGTACCTGGCCTTCTTCTACAGCAACTCCACCTCCTTCGTGGCGTCCATCGTCGTCATCGTCCTGCTACTGCCGCCGTCGCTGCACAAGAAGCCATGGTGGCTCGGGGTGATGAACATGACGATCGTGCTGGACCTGCTCGGCCTCCTCATCGCCTACGCCGCCGGGTCCAGCAGGACGTGGAAGACCTCCGTGATTGTCTCCGCGCTTGTTGTAGCCGTGCTGTTATATTTCGGGATCCACGTAACCCTGTCATACTTCATCAGGAAACGTAAACGGGCAGCTTCGGCCTCTGCCACTCACCCAAACGGAGTGGGAAACGGTGGGTATCGGGCACAAGTGGCTCCAACCCTCGAGCTTTGTGAAGCTGCTTGAATTCGTAGGATGGAGAAACTACTTCAGAGTCGTAGTCTACTTGGTTGTACTTGATCGAGTTGTAGATGAGTATCATCATTGCATTTATTTGTTTGGAGAACATTTGGGAAATAAAGAAGGCAATCTCTACTCGCAAAAAAAAAAAGATGGCAATCTCTTTCCTGCTGCAAACACTTTTTGTAATCTTACCAGATGAGTTAGCATCGGCAGAACAAATTTTTATAGTTGCCTGATTCGGATACAAAATCTCTGTCATTGACCTGTCTTTGAACACTTTGAATAAAGTCTTTAAGTATCAAAAAAAATCTCTGTCATTGAAAACACTGACTTGCACAAAATTCCTAGGCGCCATTCAGTTTCCATGTAAATAATGAAGCGTCTCACTATTCTGAAGCCGACTTGCGTGCCTTGACCCTTTTGCAGTTTTGCATTAGAAATTCAGAACGAACATCCTCCTAGTATATTCTACCCTTTTTCCTTGGCATCATTTTTTACCCTTAATTTCCACTTTGACAAACAAACTTTTCCGACCTTCCAGTGTTCTTTTGGGGAGAGATTCCTAGGCATGGTTGGTAGGACTGCTTTTGTAAGTTGCGTGATTTCATTCTCAGATAGAAAAAGTCTAGTTTACCCCCTCACCTATGAGGATTGGACTACATAACCCCCAACCTAAACGGTCTATATCACCCTCTAAACTTTCCAAAGCCGATCAAATTACCCCATAAAGCAAGTTTGAAAAATCATAGTAAATCACAGAAAAATTATAAAATGGAAAATCCAATTGTGTTGCAATTGGAACGAGTATATCTACACAGTGAACATATAATATGGTATGTTTTAGTACATTTTTTCCTATAGTTTCAGATCTATACTTTTCTTTATAGCTGTAAAAAAATATAACTTATTTGGAGTCCAACACAATTGAATTTTCTATTTAATGTTTTTTCTGTGATTTACTATAATTTTTCAAAATTGTTTTAGGGGGTAATTTGACCGGTTTTGAAAAGTTCAGTGGGTGATATAGACCGTTTCATAGGTTGGGGGTTGTGTGTGTGTGTGCAATGTTGCTGAAACCAAACATGAGGAGGTGCACCCTGAGCTGTATGGAAGTGTCATGTACATGCCTGGTTTCACTGTGGAGGCACTGATAGTTGCTTTTTCTCATCTGGTTGACAACAAGGCTCAGGGAACTGCATTTGTTGGGATGAGCGACTCTTACCGTGTGCTGTGGATGAGGACCTTCCTGTCCAAGCACTACTAAAAGTGAGGTTGCTCTGCTTGCTGGTTGATCCATCTTTTGAGCAGCAAGGCTAGACACTTGCTGTGGAACTCTTTTGTGGAGTGAGGTGGTGGTGGGACAAGTCAAGTTGGGACTCTTCTTTTGTACAGCGAGGCTCATCGCTTGCTGTAAGTACACATCTTTGTGCAGGGCGATGGTGATGGCAGTGGGGCTGGGACACATTTCTTTTGTTGTAAGATAGTATGAATTCTCTAACCTGTAAAGATTAGCTGATGTTAGTTCATGGGTTAGTGAGGTGCGGCATGATTGCCCCTCCATCGTTAGAAAACTGCTAATCTGTTGTGTAAAGGTTAGGTCAGTCCATTACGAGGTTGGACTGTGAGACCCTCTGGAAACTACGCATCACAAGTTTATTGGTGCCTTGGGATCAATCAGCTTACTTATGGCTGAATGGTATATATATTGTGCATTGGACCTATCATTTCGTTATTTCCCTGTTCTTTTGCAATTTGCCCTTTTGATTCCGATTAAATTTTCAGATTTACTGTTACATTTGATCCATTGGTAATCTTATTTTCAGAAAGCCACCAGAGAATTGCAATGTGTTGGTCTCATTTTGATTCAATATAATTGTTTTGCATACCAAATGGATTTCTGCTACACGACAATGGTTATTTTTGTGACAAACTTATAGCCAATATGTACACTTATCAATGTCTTCCGTGTCGAATGTTCCTGTGTACTAGAGTGACTTGTGGATAAAATTTATTTGTGTCCCAACTTATCTGTGTGCTCTCTGATACTATTCGATGAAGCAAATGCCCGGAGAACTGGTAATCTCACCAAGCTGAGAAGTGGTGACCAAACCCAACTGAATGCAGTCTCATGCATACATCCTGGCCAGACTCAGGCCTGGCTCCAGTGGGCATCTTGGCCTGGGCATCTACGGGAACCAATCACGCCAGTAGAATCTGAATACCCAGATCTAGTCTATTTTGGTACATACAGCAACTATCAAAATAAATAGAAAAGAATCTGGTGCTGTTCTAGGCTCCATGACGCCATGAAACAGACAACCAGCACGCACGATTTCTCTCTATAAGGTAGCATCTTCCTCGAAGAACTTGAATATTATCATTCATATTAACAAAAATGTGCAGTTACTGAGGTTCTCTAGTAGCTTTTGGTGCTCATGAAGTCAGCATTGTTCGAAGGCTTACAAGCCTATGTTATAGGTCAAAAGCCGACTAAGCATTGTCTAAAGGAGTACATAACTAGCGGGCATCCTCTTAGTTAGTTGGAAAAAAAAGGATCCCGTTTTAAAACAGAAATGGCTCCAGCCCCATCTTGCCCATCACATTGAATTTGACTTTGCTGTTTGGATGGCAAATGCTGTGGATTTCCTTGCATACCCTCTTGATCGTGGAAGAAACAAACTGAAACGACATTGCAATTTCCACACTTTTTAGAGTTGCTGCGTCGCATACAGACAGAAGAAACTTCACGAATTTCCCATGTTCATCTGAACCTGTGAAGTTATAGATTTCTAACTCCTCAAGTGAATCGAAGGTGATGCTGTCAGGCCTGTAACTCTCTGGCAGACGACATGGGCAGCCCAACATCATGCAGCGATTTATCTGAACAACAGTTAAAATAAAGTCAGCAGAAGAAAATTGTATACTGTAAATTCTATGTTAAGTTGCACTCGAGCTATATCACACCTATTGATGTGCACGCAAAGTTGTGATATATCAAGCATCTGTTGTATTAAGAGTTTGATTTCTTGAGCTATATGATTATATCCAAATCAGCCTACTCTTTCAGAACATCTTAAAAAATGCCAGTCCTACTCCAACAGCAGTGATTCAAAAAAAATTTAAAATAGTTATTACCTATTTGTGAAATATGAAAGACAGAAAAGCAGAGAGATAGACAAATGGTTTCCAGAACCAAACATATATAGTTCCATACTGCTAATGGTACTAGAGCCAGGACTAGACTGGGAATGTTTGAGTAAAGCCTTCTTCCATGCATTATAGACTTCAACTGCAGGCTTAAACCAATTTATTTTAGTCTACAAACTCCAAGACCTGCATGACTCCAGGAGTTGGAGTGCTGCCTAATTGGCCCTGAATATACAAGCTTCAGTAGGTGCTACGTGGTGAACATGGAAGGAAAGAAATCTCCAAGCTTTATAAATAAATGCAGATCTAATAAAAAATGGCCAATTTCACAAAATATTAAACAAATAAGGTTATCCTATACAGCTGAACAACTAATCCAGACGTTATAACTTCTAATTTCCTGCCATTACAATAAGTTCTCAGTCTATTGACGAGTGTTGAAAGTTACGAATTTGGCTGTTTTAGGTTACACCTTTTTCTTTAGCACAGCAGTCTGAACAAAAAAAAGATTCTACAAGTAAAACCAATTAACTGCAATTCCAAAACAACAGCAAGAGCATCTGGGAACAGATTTGGATACCAAGTATGAGACCTGTATGTGGGAAGGTACCCAGCTCAACAGAGTTCAATGAGCAAATTGATAAAATGATGAGGTCATGGAAGGTAACATGTTGTCAATAAAAGCAGACATTTGCTATCAATAATAAAGTTATAGCTGAAATTTTTCTAAGCTTGATAAAGCAGGAGGATTGCTGAAACAATGGAATACTTTCAGTTAGGTATCTTACAAGATGTGAATCCATAGTTCAGACAAACTTGAGCAGCAAGGACTACTTTAGAGAAGGCAAGATCCATGGATTCATCCTTAAGCAGAAAAGAATAGAAATTTCAATGCAAGTAGTACTACTCTAGTCTTTATAGCGATACTATTTGTATTGTGATAGATGATTCAAAAATATATTCATAGACTAGAAATAGTAGATTACAGTTTGAAATAAATTGAAAAACTCATAAGTTACCATGGAGGGAGAGCGTGGAACATGTAATTTCAACTTCCTTATACATCTCCATTGCCCAAGGAGATGCAACATGGCTGGTTTAAAAGCATGGTGACCTGTCCACAAGTTTATCTCCAAGGCTTCACATATAGCAACCTTATCTGTGTCCTTTAGGAATTTCTGGTATGCTTCAGTTCCCTACTCACACAGAGTGATACAAGAGTCAACACAAAGGAAAAACACATAGCATGCATTTGAAAAATGTGATTAGTTGTTGTAGCAAGAATTTTAGTGTCTAACCACAGTACAATCATTCGGTTATGTGATCTACAATGATGATGCAGTAACAGGTTAGGCACCTGAACTTTTTTTCAGCAATGCTTAGGATAAGGTATACGGATTGATTTTCAAGGCAACATTCAGTGTTTTCCAATCGCTCGATTAATGACAATTAGTCAAGAAAACATTAATCAGGCAATTCGATTCGATTATATTGGCTAGTTTTCCGATCAATTGATTAACTATTGATTAATCATGAATAATCGGCTGTCTATTCAAGCGACTAGCTCCAAGCGCCAGTAGCTTGGGCTTCAACTAGTGGTATTCAAGGCCAAGCCCACAGCAGCCCGGGCTATAACCAACTATATATATAAACACAGCAGATCCTCTGGCAGGCTGTTGGTTCCCAATTTTTTGAATTAAAGCAAATCACAAAGAACAATTAGATGTTGGGCTCAAACAAATAAATGACCAGCCCCTGATCTTTGTGTTCTACTCTATCCATTCTGTAAAAGATTTATAGTCAGGGTCTCAGGGATCGCCAACTGACAGATATAGGCCGCCTTGGACTGATTGGCACAAAACTAATCGCAATGACTAGTCGTCTAGTCAGTGCCCAAGCGACTAGCCTTAGTTTTACAATTTGAAAACACTGGCAACAATCAAATATCTTGTGCATAAAAATTGCATCTGCCTCTCAGCAATTTATTTTCTATCCACTACACTATTAATTCCATCCCGGCTCTCTGTTATTTACCCATTGACACATTAGGCCATCAATATCCATTTGCAAAAGCTGTCCCCATCCTCATCTCTCATGCATCAAAATTGTAACCTGCTGCAAGAGCAAGACCCCATCCTCTCCCTCCGTGCTCTAGCCAACTGACCTCCCCCTCTCAAGCCGAGGTATCCCACGCTCTGCACCAAGTGCAGGCTCCATCATCTTGAACCATGCATGATTCCTCTTTTGCGCCCTAGACAAATGCGATCCCAACGCTGACGTGCAAAATTGTAGGAGCAAAATGAGGCCATAGTCCTTCCTCTATCTCTTGTTCGCAACAAACACAATTATAAGATAGCAGATGGAAAAATAATCTTTTTTTCAAATGAAGTACAGATGCAGACATCCATTTAGAAGATTTCTGGTGTGTTTCAAAGTCTGTTATGCACATCCTAAAAGAAGTCTCTGATGGGTAGAAAAACGGAAGGGGTCTGAACCTACAAAAATTCCATCATAAACCAAAATAGTTTTTAGGTAACAAACAAACAGATAATCAGGAAAGAGTCCTCCAAAAAAATCTGGAAATAATCTGCGAAATGAGTACGTGGAGAGTGCAGTGCACGAATAACCTACCACACTTTTAGGATGTATATGATTAATCTCTTCAAACAAATGTGTTCTCTTCAGGT
>OAMR01000449.1:91004-187973 GCA_900205405.1 Echinochloa crus-galli
GTATGTGGGAAGGTACCCAGCTCAACAGAGTTCAATGAGCAAATTGATAAAATGATGAGGTCATGGAAGGTAACATGTTGTCAATAAAAGCAGACATTTGCTATCAATAATAAAGTTATAGCTGAAATTTTTCTAAGCTTGATAAAGCAGGAGGATTGCTGAAACAATGGAATACTTTCAGTTAGGTATCTTACAAGATGTGAATCCATAGTTCAGACAAACTTGAGCAGCAAGGACTACTTTAGAGAAGGCAAGATCCATGGATTCATCCTTAAGCAGAAAAGAATAGAAATTTCAATGCAAGTAGTACTACTCTAGTCTTTATAGCGATACTATTTGTATTGTGATAGATGATTCAAAAATATATTCATAGACTAGAAATAGTAGATTACAGTTTGAAATAAATTGAAAAACTCATAAGTTACCATGGAGGGAGAGCGTGGAACATGTAATTTCAACTTCCTTATACATCTCCATTGCCCAAGGAGATGCAACATGGCTGGTTTAAAAGCATGGTGACCTGTCCACAAGTTTATCTCCAAGGCTTCACATATAGCAACCTTATCTGTGTCCTTTAGGAATTTCTGGTATGCTTCAGTTCCCTACTCACACAGAGTGATACAAGAGTCAACACAAAGGAAAAACACATAGCATGCATTTGAAAAATGTGATTAGTTGTTGTAGCAAGAATTTTAGTGTCTAACCACAGTACAATCATTCGGTTATGTGATCTACAATGATGATGCAGTAACAGGTTAGGCACCTGAACTTTTTTTCAGCAATGCTTAGGATAAGGTATACGGATTGATTTTCAAGGCAACATTCAGTGTTTTCCAATCGCTCGATTAATGACAATTAGTCAAGAAAACATTAATCAGGCAATTCGATTCGATTAGATTGGCTAGTTTTCCGATCAATTGATTAACTATTGATTAGTCATGAATAATCGGCTGTCTATTCAAGCGACTAGCTCCAAGGGCCAGCAGCTTGGGCTTCAGCCAGTGGTATTCAAGGCGCAGCCCACAGCAGCCCAGGCTATAACCAACTATATATATAAACACAACAGATCCTCTTGCAGGCTGTTGGTTCCCACTTTGAATTAAAGCAAATCACAAAGAATAATTAGATGTTGGGCTCAAACAAATAAATGACCAGCCCCTGATCTTTGTGTTCTACTATATACATTCTATAAAAGATGTATAGTCAGGGTCTCAGGGATCGCCAACTGACAGATATAGGCCGCCTTGGACTGATTGGCACAAAACTAATCGCAATGACTAGTCGTCTAGTCAGTGCCCAAGCGACTAGCCTTAGTTTTACAATTTGAAAACACTGGCAACAATCAAATATCTTGTGCATAAAAATTGCATCTGCCTCTCAGCAATTTATTTTCTATCCACTACACTATTAATTCCATCTCAGCTCTCGTCATTCACCCATTGACACATTATGCCATCAATACCCATTTGCAAAAGCTGTCCCCATCCTCATCTCTCATGCATCAAAATTGCAACCTGCTGCGAGAGCAAGACCCCCTCCTTTCCCTCCCTGCTCTAGCCAACTGATCTCCCCCTCTCAACCCGAGGTAACCCATGCTCTGCACCAAGTGCGGGCTCCATCATTGGCCTACAAGAGGTCATGCCCGATGATGGCGTGGTTAGGCTAGCCTTATGCTGTAATATGTCGACTTGAGAGTTCGGTTTATATACTCAAACATTTTGTGTTGGGACTGCCTACTCAGAATGTTGCAGAAGTAATTTCGTATGTTGTATTTTTTTCAAGTTATCACAAATAATCTGTATTTAAAAAAAAATCAAGAACACGTTCCCAATGTAATATCGAAAGGCTTAGTCTGTTTTCCCCCATTTTGAGATCATGTCACTAGTGTGCTGTGAGAATATGGACATACCTGAGAAATTGAAAGATCCATCCTCAGCTCATTGACTGTATCAAATCGCCTCATCAGCAGAATGGAGGCTTCCTTGATCCAAAGCCGTTGGAGATGGCGATTGGCCACAGCAAACTGGTGGCGGCTGGGATCATAGGCATGGTCGCGCCAATGAACCTTCTTTAGATTCGGGGCACCAATGTAGCAAGGTTTTGGGATTCAATTTCGAAAAAAATTCGGTCCTAACCGAAATGGGCGAATTTCGTCCAATTTCGGCCAAAATTCGGTTAGATTCCGGAGAATATTCGAATTTTGAAGCACAAATTTCGTTTCGGTCCTTACCGAAATGGGCGAATTTCGGGCCGAATCCCAGATCCCTGCAATGTAGGCCTTAGCGGCAGCGTCTAGAGACACAGAGATCTTTTTCAGCAATGGAGTGGCAATCTCTAGCTTTCCAGTGTTTGCATAGTAGTAGAGAGACTCGAGAGATTGGGAGTGTATGGAGACATCAAGGTCGGTGGTCAGATTGACTAGTACCACTAGCTTCCGAAGGCATGGGCCGCACTGCGACGAGACGAGGCGTCCCAGCTCGCGGACGTTCATGGTGGACAGCATTACCCGCAGATCGGTAAGCGCCGTGAAGGAGCCGGCTGGCGGCAGCCAGAGCACGATGTTTGTGTCCAAGAAGAGCTGTATCTCTGTCGCCCTCTCGCAGATAGGCAGATCCAACTCCCGGTCACTGTCCTCCTCTAGCAGTGGCAAGTCGAGATCTAACCTGCCCGCGAGGCGCCGGGCGGCGAAGCGCAGCCACCGGGCGATACGGTGAGCGGGGATGTGGCACCGGTCGCTTTCCCACATGTGGATCTCGAGGCGGCGGAGGGTCGGCGCGGAGTAGGCGTTGAGGGCGGCGTCGACGGAGTCGAGGAAAGCCGATGGTGCCGGCGGAGTACCGTCGCAGCGGAAGACGAGCTCGGGCATGTGGGCCCAGACACGGCGCCAGCGGCGGGAGAGGAGGCTGGTGCGGGCCGCGGCTGTGGTGGATGGGAGGCGGAGGAGGATGCAGTGCAGGATCTCGTCGGGGAGGCCGCTGATGAGGTCCTCCGCGTCGCGGCGGCGGGCGGTTCCATCTGCATGAGCCGAGGAGGAAGCCAACAGTGGAATGGTTTACGTCTCGTCTCAATCCCCCGTTGGGGGAGTCCAACGGGGCTTCTATGTAGCGACCGGAAGCGAGTCAGCCCATTAAGCCCAGTTAAGTAATTATGTCATTTCCGCCTCCATTTTATCCGGTCACATCTTATTGTTCACGTGTAAATCTTTCTTCTATATTGAGATTTATGCGTGTCGTGACTTTTTCTGAATTTTTAGTTTTTTCTGAGTGAATATATTCAACATTTTAAATTGCTAATTCAATATATGTTAAAATTTTATTCAACAAATTGGAATGGACAGTTTCCAAAATTTTAACTTTAATGTTCCTAAATGTCGCCTAGGAGGTCGGTACAAACAAACTGATATAAATATAAGTTATATTTTAAAAATATTAGATTCAAAAAAATTTCAAACTTAATTTAACAATTCTAATAAACTAATTCAACATTTTAGGTGGAAAAGTTGAAACAGGGTATCATAAATGTTGCACCTGTATACCAAAAATGTTAAGTCAGCACTTTTCAAATGTTGATTTTTTAAAAAATAATAAAATATGAGATCTTATTTTGTTACATTAATTCTAAGTAACAATACGGTTTAAACCATTCCGAAAACAAATAAACAGTTCAGAAGATATAAGCATTTGAATCTTGAAATTCATTCACGTCCTCGGTTCTAGACGATTAGCACGAATCTTATACACCAGAAGCCATATAGTTAAAAAAGTCTCCGGAAGTATGTACAATTTCCGATCCAACGTGGTTTGCCTTATGGCCTTCTATATGGCTTTAGTGTGCCAGCTAACTAAAATGGCTTAGAGCCCAACAATTCTATATGGCTTCAGTGTGCCAGCTAACTAAAATGGCTTAGAGCCCAACAGAGCCCAACAACAGAGCTATAGAAGAAAAAGTCAGTCACCACCCCGCTATGGAAAGAAGAAAAGGAGTCCGCACCGATTTTTTTAAAAAAAGCCCTTTTAAATCTAATATTTTAATAATAACCCGTGGCAAACTAGATTTCTAAGACTAGCCCTTTTGGTCGCGCCAGATCTAGCGGCGCGACTGGCCACGCGACTCGACCGCCACGTCAGCTCGCCGACACGCGCCGGCAAATATTCGATGCCGACGCGGCGCTGACGTGGCCCCCTTGAGTCGCGCCACATGCACTGGCGCGACTAAGCCTTATACCGGTTCGGCCCCCAGCTTCTTCTTCTCCTCGTTCATTTCTCCTCCCAACGCCTGCTCGAGCTGCAGCTCTCCCTTGCGCCGCCTCCCACCTCCCTCCTCTAGATCCCCCGCATTTGTGGCCCGATTTGAGGTGTGGAAGCTAGGAGAAGACTCCCACAAGGTACCTCCCTCATTCTATCCGTCTTGTTTATTTTGATTCGTTCGATTATGGAGGATTTGAAATTTGTAGGGTTTGGTTAGGGTTTGGAAAAAGATTAGCCTAGAATACGAATCGGGTATGATTTGTTGCGTTATATCGTATATGTGTGAGGTGGAAATGCAAGCCGATGGTATGGAATGAATTGCATGCACTAGTATCTGACACTAGTTTGAATTTTGATGCGTAGGGTTTGGAATGGATTTCAATAATCCCATGGACATTTGGAAGAAAAGAGGGTGGGGTTGTTACCCTGATGAGGGCTGGGACAAGGGGCCGGTGCCTCCGCCGCTCCTAGTCCCAAATTGCTTATGCGACATGCCAGCTGAGGTGAAGCAATCAAGGTCTGAGAGGACAACCGGACGAGCTTACTACGTGTGCAGGGCCAAGTATGACCGTGGGTGCAGTCCGTGTTACTTCTTCCAGTGGATAGATGGTCCGGAGAAGTATGACCCAAGGATACGTCTCTTTCCTTACCACGAGACGGAATTAAGGCCGTACAACGAGTTCAGGCGATGGGTTCCTCCTCCACCAAATCCAGCACCAATGACAGAGGAGGAGAAGGCGGAGGCAGCGTCCATCCGTGTTAAGAACCCACCTTTGTGCCATTGCGGGCATCCTTGCAAGCTTCAGCGTCCTCATATTGGTGTTCCTGCTACGTACATACCTTTCTTTCGTTGCAAGGTAAAGACTCATGTTAGTGTTTTTAGCTACCCTTTCATTATATACTCATGTTGGTCGTAAACAATTATCTAAAATTTGCATGTGTGTGTGCGCAGGATGGATGGCCTAGGTGTGACTTGCAGGAGTACATACATGGTCCAAAGTCCCATTGGCCAACCGAGGAGGAGATACAAATGTTCCATACAGAGGAAAAGGATTGACCATGCAATAGGAGGCCTAAGCCTCGGTGCAAGTGCGGGATTGTGGCGACCATAGGTGTGGTTCCCAGTGAGCTTGGATACATATATTTTTGTGGCAATGCATATGGCAAATACTGGGTAAGACACGAGAATCATCATATTTTATTTTGGACATAGTCGAGTAGAGTCTTAATGTCATATTAACGTAAACATTGTTGTCAATTTTGTAGGAGGGAAGGATGTATGACTGGGAGGACTTCGAAGGACGTGAGAAGCTGAGGCGACAGTTGGGAAGGCAGTCAGAGCCACTGAAAACTAACATGACAAACAAGATAAAGTCAGAGTTGAGAAGGAAGCATGATATTCGCCTCCCAGAACGAGAAGTTGAAGCGAAGGTATCTGAAGATATGAGGCGCGAAAAGGGTGTGCCCCCACGCGGGTACTACCTTGGGGAGGATATCATCGCATATTGGAGGCTGCATAGAGATAAGTACCCACGAGACCTTACTTATGAGGAGAAGGTTGCAAGGTGGGAGAAGGCGGAAGCAGAATGGTAGATGAAGATAAAAAGACGTAGGGAGGAGGAAGCTCGTAAAGCTAAGGACCCAAGCACTGTCTATCCATATGGTACATGGGAGCACTATTTTAAGACTGTAGAGGATAAAAAGAGAAGGTCCGAAATGGAGGAAATGGAAGAGAGAGCCCGAGATGCACAGATGGAGGCAGTGAGGGCATTTGTTGCAGATTTGCCTTCGCAAATGCCAGAACTGCCTAGCAAGGAGGCAGGCAAGAAAGGAAAGGGAGTTGCAAATGTCAACACTTTTGGTGGTGAAAGGTCCAATGTGGATGGTGACCCCAAAAAACCTAGAAGACACGATTCTAATTGGTTTGATGGTGATGACGATGAATGGAGGTGATGATGAGTTGCTTTATGATGATGATTCTGATTAGGTTTAGTTGTTGTATCGTTAAAAATTTGCACTATGTGCATTCGTCTGGTAGTTGTAGGGACCTTGTATTGGACTTTGTTCTATGGTATTTGTATGAACCTTGTATTGGACCTTGTTGCTATGGTATTTGTATGAACCTTGTATTGGATCTTCTTCCTATGATATTTGTATGAACCTTGTATTGGACCTTATGGCTATGATATTTGTCTGAACCTTGTATTGGATCTTTTTTCTATGGTAATCAATTTTTTATTTTTTTAGCGTATAATATGTTTCATGGAATGGTAAACAAACGATTGCATCTTTAGAACTTCAGAAAAGTCGGGTACATCAAACGATACATTAAACGATAGACAAAGGTAGGATACATTAAAAGTGCATGAAGCGTAGAAGTTGCTAGCCGTAGTAGTTGCGCCGGCCCGTCACTGTGGGGGGCATGAAGCGTCGTGTGAGGTTGCGTGCACGTTCTTGACGGAGCTCCTCCTCTAGCTGGCTTATCTGAGTTGCCATATGATTCTTCTCTTCCAATAGTTGATTTGCATGCTGCTCCGCCTGTATCTTCACGTGTACTGCCTCAATAAGTTGGTTAGCTTTGTTCACCTTTTCTTCGTGCATTTGCTGGGTAATGACTTGCATGTGACGGATGTATTCCTGGAGATGTGGTTCTAGAGGTCCATCAATCTAGCTCGTGAACCCACAGTCGTCATTCTAAAATATGACACATCGATAGCATATTAGAGATAACAGAGTTAATACTAGAGGGATATAATATAGATAATGGAACTGAAATACCATAAAGTGGGGGCATCGAAAGAATCGCCTCCCAGCATCACCAAAGTGTTTGTACACCTGAACCACTGCATCATCTCCATGCCGGCAAGGAGGCCAAAAATCACATGGCAGTGCATTATGGCTTCCATAGAAATCTCTAGTTGTGACATCTAAGTTGGGGTGAGGAGGAGGCAGATCGATTGGACTGTATATCCAAGACATGAGAACTGGTGCTTGTGTTGCTGAATGATACGTTAGGGGTGGAGTGCCCCCCTATTTATAGGCATTATTCCATACTGGTGCAGTGGACATGTTCCACGTATCAACTTACCTTGGATGCTAGGAGAGTAACTGAAAAGTCTATGGTGCTACTGAAAGGCCTAAACACTGAAAAGGCTACACACGAGTGACAGCGGGTAGCCACACTGAAAAGTCTACACATTAGTGACAGAGACAACAAAAGACTACACCATTGCAGTGGCATGTACGACACATGCACTACTGTGTCGTTACTAAACCTAACATGCCTTATGTAATTGAAATACATCACACATACACTTGGCGTGCCAGATCAGACCTAGCATGCCTTAGGTAATTAAAATACATCACACATGCACTTGGCGTGCCAGATAAGACCTAGCACGCCTTAGGGAAATACAGTAACATTACATAATTTCATATGTGGCCATTTCTACCATTGACAATGTCATCCAGTTCCTTCTTGGATGCCTCGGTACGACGCCTAGTGATCTCGGCGTTCCTCGCGGCCCTCTGTCCTTCTTCCTCCCGCCTCTTTGTCCAAGCCAAGTACTCAGCGTCCCTGTGGCTGATGGAGTCGTCTATCCACTCAATAAAGTGGCACGCCCTAACATTAGGTGCTTCGGTCCTTCCGGATCCCTGTTTCAAATATATGTCAATAAGTACCATGATATGGCTAAATTTTGAGAATGCAAAAAACTAGTCTTACTTGAGAGCTTTCATTCCTCGATGTGATGAGTTGTATCCTTGGGCAGCACCAGTACCGTATTCCATAGGTTTCTTCTGCGAGTGAGCGTTTATGTAGTCAAGATATCGGCGATTGGTGTTGCCACAAACAGTTCCCGCATTCTTCCAAAGAAATCCAATGGTGGGCAAAGAACCCTCGTCCTGATGTTGCCAAGCCTGCAAACATAATAAGAAACAGGGATCACAACTCACACAAACTTATGAAGTGCGGAATGTATGAAACGAAAATGACGACATACCCAAGTGCATGTCACTCTGGCCGTCCAACTGGGATGCGCTCCCACATCCAAATCAGTAGCAAGTGGGCGCACCCGACAAGATTTGAACTTTCCTTTATCCTCCTATAAGCCACGCACAACTGTCGGCACAACCAAGCCAATGTCGCAGACCCCCAACTGTAACCTCTAATGGCATCCCACTGCTGACCAAGCAAGGGAAGCCACATCGAGGAGGTGGTGTTCCCCTGGCCATCTGAAAACAAGAAACCACCGACCATGTGCCACAGCCAGGCTCGAGCAAACCTCTGCACCACAACATCTTCAACACCTTGAGGGGGTGGCTGACCGAAGTGCTGAACCAACCATGAGGTACTCACCCCAGAGGTCTTCCTATCCTTCACATCCTCAGGAGCTTCTGGAGGACGAACACCTAGCATCACCTCTGCCACATCCCTCCATCCGGCCGGGTCGATCCTCCCTGTGACCGCCACACCGTCAATCGACAGACCAAGGATCATAGTGACATCCTGGAGTGTCACTGTCAACTCGCCACAAGAAAGGTGGAAGGTGTGAGTCTCCGGCCTCCAACGGTCTACCAAAGCTGTCAGGGCGGAGTGGTCCATCTTGGGGAGGCCGTCCTGAATCATCCATGCCAGGGGGAGGAAGCCTGCAACGCGAAGGTACGTGGCGTACCGCTCATCCCAATCAAGCGGGTGGTGTGTGCGGATGCGAAGCGGCCGCTACACCTGACAAATAAAGGTTCAAATTAATAACATATTATATAAAGATGTAACACTAATAGGTCAACATTAATATCATAATGAATGTTCCCATACCTGGACACGCTCCTCTATGATCCGGCCATGGTGCGACCCGTCGTAGTCGGCATCAAGGAGCAGGGACCGAGGATGGTGCGCCATCCCTCTAAAAAATAGAAAAACAATTATTACTACAATAGAAATAATCATAACCACATTTTGATGACAAGAATAGAATGGACAACATATGTGCATTCACACGTAACCAAACATTCAAATAATACAACAAGCCCACATAAACCTACCAATCTAGATGTACCCTTGGCTTTCTTCTTTTTTTTCTTCAGGTACTTTTTATACTTACTTTGGGACAATGTTTTTGGGCCCAACTTGTGTTGTTCCGTTTGGTGGCCAACATCATGGCAAACCCCGCAACGGATATCACCCCCCTCATCATCGAAATCACCAAAGCTTAAAATGTCATCACCCCAACCGTGACTGTCGTCCATCTCGTTGCGGAAACGTTTCTTCTTTCTCCTTCCTCTCTTAGTTTTCTTTTCGTCAGGATCAGGGACATAGTCACAACCATTGTATTCTAGCCATTGGGATGGATCCAATATTGGCTCGAACCGTGGGGTCCAAGTCTTCAGCACCATTTCCTTTGCATAATATGGTGACATGTAGGTTGGTGATAGGGAATCGACTCCTCTTTCAAGGCAGGCGGCCATCACATGGGCACAAGGAATGTGTAGCAATTGAGGCACACAACACATACAAGTTCCGGTGGTGAGATCAACTCTATATACGCGGCCTCCAGAACTCTCTCCACCGAGTGTTAGTGCAGAAGCCGTCCTAACAGAGTATACTAGTGTTCTAGGATCAAACAAAACCGCGTCCATGTTTGCTACTTTCAAACCTTCTTTAGCTAACAACTTCATTGCCCCTTACCCCATAATTTTTCCCTCGGCCGACTTTCTATTTGATTCGTAGTCTTCTCCCACCAACGAACAAAGTACGAATTGACCTTGTAGAAAGCGAACTCAATTATTGCTGACACGGGCATACCACGGACTCCTTTCAACACTTTGTTTAAGACTTCTGAAATATTTGTGTTGCACATTCCATATCTCCATCCGCCGTCAAATGCAAGGGCCCACTTATGCTTGTGTTCCATCTGGTCCTCTAGCCACTCGGTGGCGGCCGGATTCAACATTTGCCTGAGTTTTGTTAGCGTCCTGTCAAATGTTGTCTCGGCCTTCGATGCGCATGTCAACTTGAGTTGCTCTATCACTTTCTTCTTCCTCTGTCTTTGCCATATATTCAAGGCAAAATGTCGCATGCACCACCGGCCCACAAGTGGTTTGTAGCCTTCCACGTACTCATCAACCGCGCTTAAGATGCCTTGAAGCCGATCTGATACAATGCAGACCTGACGTTCTCGGCCAATGACATCTCTATGTACAAGACATAAAAACCACGACCAACTTTCTTTCGTCTCCCCCTCTACCAAAGCAAATGCTAGCGGGATTAGACGATCCTCGCCATCCACACCCGTGGCAATCAATAAGGCACCTCTATACTTTCCCGTTAAGAACGTGCCATCAACACTAATCACTGGCTTACAATACTTAAATGCCTCAGCACACTACCAATAGCACCAATAGACACGTTCCATGACTTTGGTCATTTGACCTTTAGTGTTGACATCATACCTGCCATCAGTGTGAGTGCACCATTTTGTACCGGGATTGTAGTAAGATATAGCATTTAGTAATAGTGGTACCCTACCATAAGCATCCTTCCAGTCACCCCACAAATTTGGCACGGCAATCTGCTTTGCTCGCCATGCCTTACCATACTTCACGGTGTAAGATGTGAACCCTTTGATTGTTTCAATGAGGGTCGCAATAGAAACATTATGATCAGCATAAACCATTGAGGCAATACGAGTAGCAATATATCGTGCTGTCAATTAAGAATGTTCTTGTGAAGGGATTAATGTTCCACATGTTTTAGGTTGCCTAACTTGAGTTATTCTCCATTTGGTTGCCTCATCGGGTATAGGACGGGCGAACACCATCCATTGACAACGGATTCCCACTATCGGGTTCAAGGGCACATAGGCGTAACCTAGAATCACAATAGGCTTTCCGTGGATACGAATGGAAAAGAGGTACTGGAGGTACTTCAACATTGACAGCTTCCAGTTCCAATTGACTCAATTCTTCTGCTGTGAGTGGAGGCAGAATGACTCCACTAAGTGATTTCATAGGTGGTGCTTGCAAAATTGGAGTCGGACATTGATCATACCATCTTCCCTGCATATACGGTGCTTGGTCACCAAATGGTGTTTCACCTCGTGGTACTTCGTCCGCAAGGGGTGCTTCACCACATGGTGCTTGGACCGTATTCCGTGAAGGAACTTGTGGTGGTCGAACATCAATTGTTGGTTCGACTTGAGGTGATGCGACCACATTTGGTGCTTGGACCACATTCGACCGCTGCACCCTAACTTCCTCCTGTGTAGACCTCCCTCATCATCACCATCTGCTTCTTCCGAGCTTTGTGATATCTCATCATCATCTTTTTCTTGCTCCTCCATCTCAAACGTGCCCGAGTCAAAGTCGTTCATTCTACGACACTTGTCAAGGTCAACCTCATCACATCATCCGAATCTAAATAGTTCGTTGAATCTATATTCTCTTCCTCATCATCCTCATGGACTTCTTCATCCTCCTCCTCATCAACTACGGACATATCAACCACAACCTCCGCTATACGTACTTGAGAACCTTTCACTACTTCCTTATAACACATCCAATCATTCTCGGACTCAATATCCATTAGCAAATAGTGAGACCGCTTATCACCGGCATCGAACCTACCACGAACACGTAACTTACATCCATTCCTCTCATCCATAAACAATGTTCTAACCCTTTCAATGAGGTCATCAAAACTAGGAGCGCTATCAAATCGTTGAACTCTTTGATCCATATTTACAAACTCTCCATTCTCAAGTACTAGACCACCGGAAAAAATATTAACTAAACGACCCATCTACACATAATCAATAATCCACAATAAGAGCATGTGAGCAACTAGAAATATAACTTACACAAAAATTATTAAGCACAAACGTAAATTAGCAATTAACATAATACTAGACCATTTTAATAAGACTCACTACCTTACATGGCAATATAAACAATTCAATAACAATTACACAATTCACAATACAATTTCAAAATACATTTCATTTCAAATACTACTATGTATTCACCACTACAATTCATTTCATATTCTATTGTGCATTCATTTCAAATTTCACTTATACATTTATTTCAAATTTTACATATACATCTCATTTCAACCTACATTGTCATTCACAAATATGTATTCATCACCAATACCACAAATGCCATCTTTCCAATAATATAACCTTCGTTTTCACCAATTTTTTTTATCGTTTTCCTTGTCAATATCTACACATGAAAAATATAACAAAATCGTTCCATGCAATTTATTCCACACGATAAGAACACATCACCATCAATCACATACATGATACAACGCAACAAATCGTAGCCGATTCATACTAAATCACCCATTTCAATCCAAACCCTAACCTAATCATACCAATGCCAAATCCATCAATATATACGGAATCGAAGGAAAATAAACCGGTAGAGTGGAGGAGGTACCTCGTGGGAGTGTTTTCTCCGCTTTTCACCCATGAATCGGGCGTCGGACGGGGTGGATCTAGGGGGCGCCGGGCGGAGGCGGCGCCATGGGAGGCACCTTGCTCGGGTTGGGAGGAGGAAGAAAGGAGGGAGGGGGGAGGGGTGGGCCCAGCGTGAACCGTTATAATGCTTAGTCGCGCCAGGCCCGATGGCACGACTCAGCCGCGCCAGTGCATGTGGCGCGACTCAAGGGGGCCACGTCAGCGCCGCGTCGGCATCGAATATTTGCCGGCGCGTGTCGGCGCGCCGACGTGGCGGTCGAGTCGCGCCACTGCATGTGGCGCGACTCAGTGGCCAGTCGCGCCGCTAGCTCTGGCGCGACCAAAAGGGCTAGTTCTTAGAAATCTAGTCTATGACGGGTTATTATTAAAATATTAGATTTAAAAGGGCTTTAAAAAAAATTCATCCGTACCCCCGCTGCACACTTTTTAGTCTTCTTTCCATTAAATTGAATGTTTGGCACGGAAGTACCATTTTTTTATTTCTTCATTTTTTTAATTATCACTAGCTAAGTATGTACTTACAGAGGTACGATGTTACAGTTAACATTTCAAAAACAACAATTCAACATTCCAATTATTCCATTTTAACAAATTTCACGTAAAAATTAAATTAATATGCTTAAAGTGTTGAATGAATGCGGTCAACATTTGTTGACGCAAAATATGCAGCTCGCGCCAAGCACACAGCAAGCCGAATTAGCTGGCTTCAACACGTGGTTCGTGCGTACGAATCCGAAAGCGTGCCAGTCAGTTTGCCTGAAAACTAACAAAGGGATAAAAACGTTTAGATCAAAACCTGGAACGTGCCGGGTGAGACCAGACAGTTCCAAATTTACGGCATTGAAGCCAATCTTGAAAGACATATAGCTACGGACAAGCTATCTGTCATATTTCGGGGCATCATTCGGCAATCGGTGAAAAGAATGTAAAAATCACACTGCCGAACGCACAGCATCAGCATGACGTAAGATCGGTCTTTAAATAAACAAAGAAAGCCAGGTATATCCTTGACCGATTAACGAAGACAGGCATGATATGAGAATGAATAAAGGGTGAAACATGATCATAAATTCGCAGTAAACAAGGAATGCATAGGCCGAAAGCAGCACCCGTCAAGCATGGCAACAAACGAGTTAATCCACCGCATGATACAACCCGTTTGAGGCCACACCACCAATCAGATTAGATCAATCCACCGCATGATACAATCTAACCATGAAAAGCTAAAAGCATTCAGTGTCTAATACGAACCCATAACACAGTCACGAATTTACACTGAAACAAGAATGCATAGGGTATGGCCGCATTCGGGTTTTGTGTAAATCCGGGTGTGACACCTCTGCCACATCAGCACATTTAATGTCATGAAATTCCCATAAAACCCCCACTGAGACTGGCGTACACGACATGTAAACAAAACGGAGAGAGTACCACATTCAAACACCAGCCGCATGTGTTCCTGTTCAGTCCTGATCATTACGGAGAGTGCGGACGGGCTCAGACTCTAGCCGGAAACAAGAACACCACGTGGTTCTTCGATCTCCTGGCGGTCGTAGGGCGGCGGCGCATATTGATTCTCCGCCCCGCAATCTGCATCTTCCTGTCCTACTACCCTTGTCCGTTTTCAGCCGCCGGCAGATGGACTAACGTAACTGTCCCATCGTTCAGGTTGGCGAACGCTAGTAGAAAGCAAGCTAATAAACGGGTCAACGTGGCTAAGTTCCTTTGGAACGAGTGACCAGCATTATATTGGCTGCTTCTGATTCTCAAAGATTCAGTTAGAAATAACGCAGCAGCAAAACGGATGAAGCTAAATGCGACAGAAAAATAGCATTTCTTCACAGTAAAGTTGCTTGCTATGGAAGCATCTCATCTCCAACAGGAGCTAGGTTTCAACTAATGGCACCATGCCACCATCAACTGACTTAGTGACATGTACTCTCTTTATTTCATATATAACTCAAATTTCTTCAATTCTAATCAGTTTCGTAGAAAAATATATAAACATCCAAATACCAAATAAATACACTCAGTACATATTTCATGGTACATTTAATAAACCAAATTGATGATGTAGACATTGGTGGATTTTTCGATAAATTTGGTTAAAATTAGATAAATTGTGCGTACTTATAAAAGATGTTTAAATGCACACGTTAACATTAGACTTTTTCTGATAACGTTTGACCATTTCTCTTATACACAAAATTATTGTAAATATCTTTCTGATAAAGTAAATCATAAATAAAATAAATAATGCTTATATTATTTTTTAAACAAGAGAAATAATTAAATGTCATGATTAAAACTCAACACTAATGAATATTTTAATACAAATGTAGTACTATCCTATTCATGGTGATACTATCCTATTGCGAGTTGGTGTCCTGGCAAGCAATCGTTAAGTGGGTCAGACGTGGTGGGCATGCATACTCTTGTTTGACCCGCGGAGTGCGTGCATCATGCATGCATGCAGGCATGCAGCACTCAAACGTCTACAGCATTTCTCGGTTGGGCTGTTTGTCGCTATATCACCGTGCCTTCTCCTCGGCGGTCCGACGCCGCCGTCCGCTGCCCCCGTTATCGTCTCTGCCGCCGCCACCTCAAGCTGGCATGCTCGCTCCTCCCTTAGCTTGATGCCCGGCCTAAACGCCATTAACCTGTTGTCGACTAAAAGCCCTCCTAAACAATGATGATTTAGTGTTTGATTTTCGAAGACTGGTTATAAGATTCAATTGTTTGTTTCTTTGTTTATTTTGAAACCAGTTGCCTTTATGTTGACAGTGTGATTTTTCGTCCTTGCATATGTACATATACTACTGGTGCGATCCACCAGCATGCGGTCATATGCAGAGGGGACTCGGAACTGCTGTAGTGGCACGACGACTGGCTAATAAAATAATGCCTCAGCTTAGTTTGCAAGTGACCGACTAGAATTCTTGCAAGTGATTCAATTGGACTGTCAGGATCTTGGCCAGTAAAAGGTTAGATCAAGCTTACGTTCAAAGCTCAATATGGAAAAGACAGCAGACAATAATGATTTTTTCCTTCTTGCGAAAAAAAGACCCATTTCAAAAAGTAGTAAGATATATGTCAAACAATCTGCACCTAAAATAATATTGGCTTTCACTCTGCACAGGTTCGACCTCACTTGAGTTCGTATCTTTCATTTCTTTACTTGAATGTAGAATTCACCCAGCACAACATTCCTGGCCCCAACCAATACATGTGAATTGAAAAAACAATTGTGGGCACATTCAAGTGTGGAACTATGAACAAGGCCTCTGGATGCAAACATACGAATGAACACGTTTAAATCTATCTGAAATTAAAGGGAACATGTGGTTTTTCTTTTAGACATACACTGAATGAATTCCTAGTGGCCTACCACTCTCCGAACTCTCCATGAACGAGAAATCGGGCCATTTATCTGGAGACGTGGGCCAAAGTGTTAACCCACCAGCATCCTGGGCTCTTGGCTTCTCGGAATGGATTGGAGTTACATGTCCAAATTGGAGGCACATGGCAAAGGAATATCCGATTTAATAAGTGATTCTTGTGGTCAGTTTTATCATTAAAAGTGATGGACATATTTTCTAACTGTTTGTTTTACGGTTCTTAATTATATTAGTACTTTTACACAACAACATAAAAATAATATATTAAATAGTGATAAAACAGTATAAAGATTATTTTAAAAGATAAAGCTCACAGTTATGAACGTGTGACCGTAAGAATCACCTAAATTAGAGGTATGAGCAAAAGGTAATAATTATTTTAAGATCTAAGGACTAAATTGTAAAAAAAAATTAAAACTACCCATGAAAACCGCCCAGCAGTGGCGGAGCCGCGACTAGGGCCGCCCAGGCCGAGGCCCTAGTCGTGGCCCATGAAGGCCCACTAGCCCCAATAGGATTTGGCCCAAAAACAACTAGGGCAAAAGACAACAGCCAGCAGCACGCAGCAGTAGAGTCCGACGCGGTGAGCCCCCGACGCAGTGGGGAATCTAGGATGGAGGGTTAGGGGGGCTATCCTTCTTCTTCTTCCTCACTCCTCCTTCTTCTTCCTTCTTTTTCTTCCTCTTCCTTCTTCTTCCTCCTCAAAATTTCTAGGGGGGCTTGGGGGGCTGCCATGGGAGCTAGGGTGGTCGGGGGGCTCCAGCCCCACCCGACCCACCGCTGGCTCCGCCACTGGGCGACGGGAAGGACCACCACCATTCTTTTTGCACTAGGCCCATGCCATTGATAAGGACCAGGATATCCCGCGTCTAAGCCAACGACGTGACCCTGTCCTTTTCCTTGTCTCCACCGCCCCCACTGTCTCCTCCGCCCTCGACTCCGACGGACGATCCGTCTCCGTCGCCCACTACTTGCCTCCATGCCAGCCCCTCCCCCGGCGTCTCTGCCCCCACCGCCCCCTCCACCCCTGGTTCCGGCGTCTCTGCCCCCACCATCGGCACCGCCCTTCGCCCAGCAACCGTCACCGCCGCCCCGGTCACCTTTTCTACGCCCGCCGGTGAGCTCTGATCTCGGCAACTTTGGGCCCCTAACCCCGGACCGCTAACCCGGTTGGGGTGTCGTGCAAGGCGCGCTGTTGACGCAAAATCTGCAGTTCGCGCCAAGCACACAGCAAGCCGAATTAGCTAGCTTCAACACGTGGCCCGTGCGTATGAATCCGAAAGCGTGCCAGTCAGTTTGCCTGAAAACTAACAAAGGATAACGCCAATTCTTTCATGGACAGATCGGCGATTGACATCATTGTGCCTATACTCAACATATCCATCGTTGCATTCGGGACAATTATCCCACGTGGGAAGCTTTAAGCCTTCGTTCCAACAGTGCCTGAAGAAAGCACATCCACAATGAGCACGTTCTTGTTTTCGGATAAATTCCTCTTGTTCTTCCCTGTGCTTTTCTTCTTCATATCTTTTCTTCTCCTCCTCATACTTACGCCTTTGAAAACGCTCCTTTTCTTGCTGACGCTGCCACTTGTTGAGGAGAATGCGTGTACCAACAGCAACCCAGAAGACATCGATGACATTGACGCCTCCATTGATCGTCTTGATGGCCATGGTGCTGCCATTGCCGATTCCATTCATCCCCAGTCTGTTTTGAACAGGCTCTTCCAGTAGTTTGTACCAGGGATTCATGGGATTTCGGCAATAAAACTTATCTTTTGTGATCTTGCATGAACTCTTGATGTAATATATTTTGTGCTAAGGGCAATACATTCAGTACTGGCCATTTTTCCTTTATCGGAAATTTTTGTTCTGAAGGCGGCTTCTTCCCGAATGCCGGCTATTTCCATTGTGTCTCAATCAACGATCAATCTCAACGCTAGGATAGTATTTCTTCAAATATCTTCCATTTATAGCAGAAGCAAATTCTTCTCCCAATAATGTCTTCAAAATATATGCATTTCCAGGCACACATCTAACCACTCTGAAAGGACCTTCCCAATTTGGAGACCATTTGCCGAATGCTGCATATTTGGTTCCAATCGGCAATAGCGCTTTCCAAACCAAGTCTCCTTCTGCAAATTGCTTAACCCTCACCTTCTTGTCGTAATATTTGGCTCATCCAAGAGATCAGGAATGAGGTAGAGATAATTACCCAGTCTTCCCAGTTCTTTATTCAATGGATAATCATTAATTCGGCAATATCTCTTTCCAGGAGAAAATAACTTCATCACCCATTGTTGTCCGGTTTGCACCTGCGCACGATACAAGATCAGGCGGGACGACCCTGGTGATGTTGGGGGAGAGCGTTCTAAGAAAAAAATCCCTGCAAAGGTGATGTGGTATTTCCCTCTGATACCCCATCTGAAGTGTTTGTTCAGGAACAAAGACCATGCCAAACTGATGCGCTGGCACAAAGAAGAACGTAAGCAGGAGGGCATGTTGAGACACCCCGCCGATGGATCCCAGTGGAGGAACATAGATAGAGCATTCCCAGAGTTTGATGCTGATGCGAGGAATGTTAGGCTTGGTTTAAGTACCGATGGCATGAACCCTTTTGGTGAAATGAAGACGATTGACCAAGTAGCATCCATTTTTCTAATTCGATGACATCACAATTCTTGTTGTCATCGATCCAATCTATACACTATTACAGATTTACAGAGATGGGCTTATTTTGTTTCTCCATGTCACCAATTTACAATAATCTTTAAGACCACACTGGCCCTGGCCGGTCTTGCAAAATATCAAATCATGGGGTATATGGAATATATGCTGAGTTGGGGGACCGACCAACAATAACCAATCAGCATGCTGACATAAGCATGACCAAGTTCTCATTTATTTTGGTCACTTCCGGTTGTTTGTTAAACGAATTGAGGTTAAACATCAATTGGGACAAAAAGAGGTACTCATTTTTTAGTTGCAGTAGCATGAAAATTGTCTGGTGTGTTTGAATACTAAAAGCCAACAAATTGATGAGCTTTTGAATGAATTATAATTAAACAAAGACAAAGTGTTGGTCATTGCACAGGCCGGCGGCGGTGCCTTATTTTGTTTCTCCTATATGTCAGTTTACAAAAATCTTGAAGACCACATTGGCCGGCCCTGGTCTCGCAAAATATACAGACGCGACCAATGGTTCCCAAGTGTGTATAGAGACCAGGACCAGGTCTATCAACTGTGTTGTAACGTGTTGTATGAACAACATAGGAGAAGGCGATGGGTAATAAATATATAGCATGCCAGAACACTTGCTAGCTGAAGTCAATATAATTGTTCAGTTATAGAAGTCGTGAATTGTCCAAAACATGGATAAAAGGTACTCCCTCCATTCCAAATTATTAGTCATTCCAACTTTCTTAAAAAATCAAATATTGTCAAGTTTGACCAAATTTATACAATAAGATATTAAAATAAGTATCATTAGATTCTTTATTAAATATATTTTCAAAGTACACCTATTTAATGTTATTTTGACTCTTTTACAACACTTGGTAAGCGTTGTAATATGGAACATTGCAACCACTATGGGTGTTGCAATGGTACCAATTGCAACGAACGAGACGTTGCTAGTGACACGTATTGCGACACGTTGGTTGTGTAGGAACACAATGCAGTGGCAACAGAACATAGGTGTTGCAATAGATTTTTTTGCTACGCGTAGAAATCATTGCAATAGAGTTTCTCTATTACCACATCAACTAAATGGTTGCTATAGTTGGCTTAGGATATTGCAACGTTTTGGGAGGTTGGTTGCTACAGAGAGGTCCTCTATTGCCACGTTTCCGAATGGTTGCTATAGGATATTCCTCTATTGCCACTGTCATCTTTTTTGTAGTTGCAATAGATAGTTTTTCTATTGCCACGATTATGGCACCTATTGTCACGACTAAATGTGGTTGTTATTTGTGTATTTGTTGCAACCCAATTTGATTTAATTTCCATCATATATTGGAACGTCAAATTAATATATTAATAATCCATGTTGCGATGCTTTGTTTGGTAGCTTAAATCAATAATCGTAAAATAATAAATACATAATGAATGAAGTATCGACATCCACTAAAATAAAATATAATTTGTTCATACAAATCTTTAATGAAATACACCCAATGTCAAACTAAACTTGAACACCACCATTGGTATAACACATAATGTATCCAGCCTCCTGTTTGAACTCGTGCGGATTATATGACCTATGTCTACTGCAGCAGCAAAGGTTGCCTTCATGTTCACCATCATCCACCATGCGCATGCTCCTCCTCAAACTCATCGTCCACCATGCGCATGCTCCTCCTCAAACTCAAGCATTATCTGGTGGGGACCTGCATCAAAACGAGAGCAGGGAGTAAGGATGCTTTAGATCTGCTAGTTTCTAGATAACAGTTGCTTCATTAATATATTGTCACTTGCCCAAGGCAGAATAGCTAACGAAAATTTAACAAAACAACTCAGAATTTCCATTTGCATAAAATTAATTATGGAGCTCATTATGCCCTTGGTTTAAAGATAGAAACGTAACTAGAAGACCCTGAAAGTTGACTGAATTTTTACATCAGCTAACTGTCAGGCCATATACACCAGCAGGACCAATATTTTTCAAAAATACTGAGCTATAATGGAACATAGACTCCCAAACCAGACCCATAATGACACCCGAGAAAGATCAACACGGAACTGTCACAACCTCCATTCAAAAGTGACAAAGTGCAAACATTGAGAAGCTATTGATTAATAATGCATAAAAGTAATACTGGCGAATCAGTCAAGCAACAGACATCGCTCTCAATTGCAATAGCAGTAACAAAAAAGTGAGATAGGCAAGGATCAGGAAGCCTTACAAGCCAGGTGAGGTAGGCAAGGATCAGGAAGCCTTTAGCCTTACAAGCCAGGAATATGCAGTTCATATAGGAGGCTTCTCTTGGAGCGTATTCCTCACTTGAAGGTCCTTGGGTCAGGGCAGGTTCCACTGGACTGAGCCTGCGAAAAGTCAAACGCTGGGTTATGCACATGGTACAGAACAGAATTAGAAAATGAGCATGCAAATCAAAACTCAAAACACGTGTATCTCATAGCATGTTATGGGATACAATAGAACTGTACATTTACACTAGAATAGTATTATTCATATTGTTCTAGCTTCCAAGAGGGCCTTGCATAAAGTTAGTATGCACTTAAATTCTGCCTAAAAACACAGGCCAGTGGGAGCAGAGTTTCTAATCTAGCATGCAGATATATCATCAAAAGGCGCAAAATAAGCACCAACTTGTTGAGATTCAATAGACTGAAACTGAAGCCCAGCTAGATTCAGCATGTTCAATAACTGAAAAATAAGGGAAATATTTATTACATGAGCTAATCTGGAGTGCAAACATTGAAATACCGTAACTTAGATGGAAAGAGAAAAATAGATGCAATCAAAGTACCTTCATTGTCTAATGCCCAGCCATTCTTATCTATCATGTGCTGCAAAAACCTTTTGCTCCATCAAAGTGCTCCTGCACACACAATACACAGACCAGATCATATTGGCCACATTTCAAAATTTAGTAGAAAGGAGTGCAAACTCATGTCAATGTCAACTCTGAAACGAAAGAACATGCAGTGGCAGTTCAAGTTGCCATAACAAACATAAAACCTTCCTATTGTTTATGTGAACCTAAGTTTAAAGGCATATACATGAAATCAATGTATTAATAGATGGCTGCAAATACCGACATCTAAGGAACCATAATAATTTGTGCAGGTTAAACTGAGTTATACTTGCACTGATTTGTAACTGCTTTTGAATAGCAATAGAACAATAGAAAAGATGGAACAGTTTAGTAGTACAGTATTTTGACATGCTTTGTGTAGTGACTGCAACTGAAAAACATCTCTGCATCATCATCCATGCCCAATATTAATCTAGGGAGGTCAGAGTTCTACATGTAAACAGAACATCTTTGCATCATCATCCATACTGCAATTTCCAAAATGCAAAGCCTAGGACACAAGTTATCTACAATGTTCATGTGTGCCAAACAAAGACATTCAGTCATGCAGGTTGACACGTCATAGACCATAAAAATGGTATATACATATTCATACTTTGTGATGGGAAAACAAGACCAAATGCCTCCAAAACTAAAAAGCGGTGCTTTTACAGCATTACTAACCAAGTAACATTTTGAGTTACGCAACTGATCACTGAGTACATTAACACATCCAAGTTTATAAAATTGCAGAATAAAATGGTGTTCTAAAGTATCTCTCCTGGGCATAATCACTGTTACAACTACCAATATTTTTTCTACACACTCATCAGCAACATCCATAGTGGAAAGAGAAATAAACACTTAAATCAAAGAGAATGGTTAGCTAATTGCCATGACAATGCAAGCAAAGTTCAGTACATGTCAGCTATTATCACATACACACTATGATTATGTATGATTATGCAACATTCAGCAAAGGTGATAGTAATGAATATGTATGCGGGCTGACTACAAATTATGAATAGGTAGTTGTGACATGGGTACTGTAAGACAACACAGTCAGGGCTCGTTGTTCAAGCAACAGGAAATTGAGTCCTTAATTCGAGAGCTCCTCATTGAGCCCAGACAAAGAGGGGGAGCGGAAAATATACCATTCTCGGCGTGCTTCCCACACAGCATCACGAACAGCACGCAATTGTTCTGCGAAGCTCTGCATTTGAGACATGGCAGGGTGGTCAGCGCCTCCCCAACGGCCCTCCCCTCCAAATCTGCTTCAAACCTTCTGAATAAACCCTGCAGGCACCAGTGGATGATTCCTAGTGATGATTTTGTACTATCGATTACAAGCTCGCCGTTCGCCTGAGCGCACGTGCCGGCAGCAGGGTTGGGACGGCCGGACGGGGACGGCACAGGCACGCGTGGACTGCTGGTTGCGGCGGCGGCCGGCGGGCGGACTGCGGCCTCCAGGCCTCGGGCACGGGTAGTCGGGCAGGAGCGGCGGCGGGCGCACTTCTGGGCGGGACTTGCTGCTCACGGATCTCGCCATCTCCCCACGGAACTCGCTGCTCCTTCATGGATCCATGCCGAGGAAGTCGGGACTCGGGAAGCACACCGCCGCCCGGCGCCCAGCTGGTGCTCTCACTAGGGTTTCGAATCGAATCGGATTGGTGAGATGTGAATGAAAAACAGGGAGCGAGGGGAGGGGAGGAAAAGGAGGTGGGAAAGCAGACGATGCCTGTATGCGTTCGGGGTGGGTGGTTGTCGTAGGTCGCTGACGTGTGGGGTTAAGCTGCTTCGGGCCCGTCTGTAGTGGAAGAGGTGGGAACCAGAACGGTGAGATATGGATGTGCCGGCAGACGGGATGATTCGAATTTTCATTGGCCACGCGGCGGGGGAAACCGGATCTTTTTAAATTTTCATTTTCTCTTTACGCTTATAACAAATTTTTGAATGGCTAAACAATTTCAAATGAAAAAATTGTAAACTACAAACTTCTACGTCTCTTTGAGGCCTACAACTTTGACATAGAACATATTTACATCCGAGATCGTTTGAAAATTTCAAAATTTCAAATTAGAAACATTATAATGATATTTTATAGTATTTAATAATATTAAATTAAAAGTTGTCAACTATAAAGTTTTATATTTCGTGAATATGTACGACTTTGATATATAACTTATTCACATTTGAAATAATTTAAAAATTTTAAAATGTCAAATTTCAAATTAGATAACTTATGATTACATTTTGAGTTATTAAACAATATCAAATACATAAGTTGTCAACTACAGAGTTTTAGATTTCGTCACGACGTACGACTTTGGTATAAAGTTTATTTTCATATGAGATCATATAAAAACGTTTGTATTCAAAATATAAATCCACTAACTCTCTCACAAACAATCACACATGACTTCGTGTAACTCAAGTCAAACTTTGAGATTTAAATACCTTGCAACATGTTTGGACTCATACACACTTCAAAATTGAACAAAATCTTACTTTTACCCTGTTATTAGCATTTGTGGATTTACACTTGCACTTGTTGTGCAAAAAAGTTAATTTTCTATTTTTTAAATCACTATGAATATACCCTTGTGAAGCAATTTGCATAATAGTTATCTCATATGCCGCCAATATATTTTTCACACGTAACAAACAACATATAAGTTGTCACGTAGGAGTTTCAAGAGTTTAAAATAGTAACATTAATAAGTTTCACTAATGAAAATATGGTGATTTTAGAAAAATTCGGAAACAAAAATCATCAAATTTGGATTTTGTATGACGGAGAAAAACTAGATACAAAATTTGATTATAGATTAAAAGGAGAAATACAAACTATTCACGTGTTCTTCATTTCAATAGACACGTCCTCAAGGTGGGACCCGCATTGACACATCCTCAAGGTGGGACGCGTGACATGGCAATCTCAGCCGGTGACAATTTAAAATTATTTTGGTTTCCTTGCATTGTGTCTATTGCAACTATTTTAGGCCCATTGCAACCTTTTTTGGGGTTGCATTAGACACAAAACAAAAATAATTTGAACCATTTAGGGTTTAAAAAATTGATTTTTCTTTGTAAATTTTTGAAATTCAAAATTTGAATCACTCAAAATCTGTCAAATCCAAAAATGATCATAATATAAAGTGTAGATGTTGATGAGTTCTATAACTTTTTTGACCGCACACTCAAGTACTTCCTTACCCAATGGACTCCTCAAATTTGGATGCAACCTCTTTTATTGCACCGGATTAAATTCCGACCACGACCGGAGTGCGGCTAGGCGCAGCTGGGGCACGGCGGGCCGTGGCCAGGGTGCGGCTGGCCGTTGCCAGGGTCCGGCTAGGGTGCGGCCGGCCGCGGCCAGAGCGCAGCCGGCCGTGGCCAGGGTGCGGCTAGGGTGCAGCCGGCCGCGGCCAAGGTGCGGCCGGGTGGGTGCAGCTGGGGCGCGGCCGGCCATGGCCAAGGTGGAGCCGACTGGGTGTGTCCGGCCGTGGCAATGCAGAGCCGGCCAGCGGGTAGTGGAGGTTCTCGAGTTGCGATTATGCCGGCATGTCTCTTCTTTTTTGGATTTTTTTGTCCTCAAGGTGGGACCATATCACCACATCCTCAAGGTGGGACCGGTGACATGGCAATTTAAAGTTATTTTGGTTTCCGGCATTGTGTCTATTGCAACCATTTTGGACCTATTGCAACACTTTTCCGGTGCAGCATTAGGCAAAAAACATAATAATTTTAGAAAACTTTACTTTGTTTTTGAAATAACTAACTAATAGAACCCATTAAAGTAACTATTCTATTTTAATATTTATAAGGTTACTATAAGCTAACCACATAGAAACATGAAAAATGCTTGAACTATGCTAGCTAACACAAACATTGTAATTTCAAATATCATGTTTTTCTGATTAAACCAGGACTCAAATGAAAAATCATCAAAACGGAAGTAGGGAATAAAATTTTGAGAAAGTTTTGTTCTGGATGAATATTAGGTTTCAACATCAAAATGGTTTTAATCTCCAGTCAAACTTCGTTTATCTCGGTCAACTCGTTTCTTCTCTATCCCTGACCCCTTCTGTTTTGCTCCCTAGCGCGCGGACAAACTCCCGGCTAGCACCACCGCGAAGCACGTCACCACCGGCCAGCCATCTAGTGCACCGAGCCGCATCCCGCACGCACGCCAACGCGTTCCTAGATTCACTCACATAGTTTAAGAAACTATGTTTGAGTCTGGTTAAATTTGTACTACATGTTATTAGCACTTTCGAAAATGATAAAACGATCTACATAAAGATTGTAGATCTTGATGAGATATGAAACTTTGGTATTCGTCACTTTTCCATTTGGCATCATTTAGTGTAAAAAATCGTGCTTGTAGTTGTCATTTTTTGAAATTCAAAAATTGGATTGTTCAAACAAACTCACATGAGAAGTTTTTTAAAAATATTAGCATTAATAATTTCAAAAATTGATAGAGCATGATTTTAGAAATTTTTAGAAAAAAATCATCAAATTTGGATTACGTATGATGGAGAAAAACTAGATACAAAATTCAATTACAAATTAAAAAGAAAAACGTCAGTTGTTCTAGTGTTCTTCAATAAAAGAATAGGAGAATAATATAGAAAACAATCATTGCCTCCCTCTATCACTTGAGGGGTCATAGCCCAATGGTTAGGAGTGGGGGACTTATTTATTCCCACCGGAGTTCGACTCCTCCCAACAATGCCTCTTTTTTCTGAGAAGTTGTCTTTCTTTTTTTTTGCCAAAGGAGGCTCGAGCGGCCCAGGCAGCAAGCGAAGGGGACTCGAGTAGGACAGTGAGCCCAGCTAGCAGCACATTGCAGCCCAGGCAGCAAGCGAGCGGCCCAGTATGCGGTAGGCCAGAGTACATGGCAGTACAAAATTTAGATAAAAAAAATCCAAATGCTTCACAAAGACAACAGTTGTGAAATAGTCTAGTGGTAATTGTTGTGGATTTGAGGTTGAGGTCTTGGGTTCAACCCAAGCTCTGCCCATTTTTTTGTTTTTTGAGATGTTTTTTCAATTTTCTTTATTTATAAATATGACTATTTTTTATTTGTAGATTGCGGACGTGGTCGGGTGACTGGGCGCGTGGAGGTGGCTGGGTGACTAGGCATGGATGAGTCATGTGACGTGGTTGTATTTGTTTGCAATAAATAAAAAACCTTTCAATAAAAAATCTTTCAATATGTAAGTTGTATAACTTTTAATTTTAAGAAACTTTTATTTTGGCCAATCTTCGAATGTCAACCTTTAAAATTAATCATATTTTATTCATAATTGATTAAACATTGCAATGTTTTGGGTCATATGAGAAATGAAAACTTTTTAATTTATGTTCGTGACAGATTTGTGTAAACGTTGCAGTGTTTTGGCCCGGATCGTGACAGATTTGAAAGAACTGTTACAGTTATCTGGGCTTAGAGCAAAATGCTAATGTTATGGAGGTCAGGTGAAGCGAAGGTCGGAGGAGTCGAGATGCCGAGCAGCGGCGGTCGCCCTCACCCCCGTACGCAGCACCCCGTCGGAGGAGTCCAGATGTCGAGCAGCGGCGGTATTCGCCCTCACCCCCGTGCGCGGCAAGCCGTCGGACGTGGATCGCGAGATACCCCTAAGCAGCGCCCCCTGCCTGACTTGTATGGCCCGTGATAAGTCCCATTCCAAATCAGACTTTCCTCTTAGTTGTTGCAACACTCCAAGTATATATCGCAACAACAATTAAGTGTTGCACTTCAACACAATTTTCGCTTCGGAGCTAAACATATTGTTGCAATAAAGTTTATCATTTGCAACAATATCGAAGTATATTGCAACTATAAACATAGGTTGCAATTGAACCTCACTTTTGCTTCACCTCCAAGAGTTCTCGTTGCATTAAGCATCAATAATTTGCAACGCTTCAGAAAATTTATGCAACACCACACAACCGTAGCAATAGTCACAACTAAATGCAACTAATACAAATGTGGTTGCAGTACTACCACACAATTGCAACCACCATTTGACACCATTGCAATATCGTCACCCAAATGCAACAAAGCTTTGCAACACCTTCAAAACCGTTGTATTAACAACACGTATCGCTACACTCTTTAAGAATGGTTGCAAAACAATCATCTATATCAACCAAATTTTCAGCGTTGCAATTCAGAGGCGTTGAATTTGATACAAAACCTTGTAGTGTTCACAAACCTAAAGTCTCACGACTGCCATGTGTTGATGACACAGCTGCTTCCCGTCATACTCAGGGGTGTGCTACCAGTTAACATGCGGAAAGCCATTGTGAAGCTATGTGCATTCCTCAATGCAATTTCTCAGAAGGTGATCAATCCAGACCACTTAGATCAGCTACAGAACGACGTGGTGCAATGTCTTGTCAGCTTTGAGATGATATTTATAGTAATGTAGTTTTAGAAATTTGTTTATATAATGGAATATATATTATAATAAGAGATTCGTATATTGGGCCCAGTATTTCTACACAACATGTTCCCATTTGATAGGTTCTTCGCTGTCCTAAAGAAGTATGTCCGTAATCGTTCTTGTCCAGAAGGATGCATTGCTAAGGGATACGAAACAAAGTTGGTCATTGAATTCTGTGTTGACTTTGTCGACGATCTTATGCCGATTGGTGTGCCCAAATCACATCACGAGGGGAGACTTGGTGGAAAGGGCACACTAGGGAGAAGATCGATGGTGATCAAGGACGTTGAGACATTCCTTTAGCCTCGGAACAGTGGCACCGGGTGGAAAACCCGGTGCTAAAGGGCTTTCTCACCCGCGGTGCAGATGGTAGTGCCCGCCGCTCGCCCAATCCACCCGTCAGCCCGTCGTCGGCCAATTCCTGGTCCTTGCCCGCCCGACTGCTCCCTGCCGACCTGTCCCTTGGACCTTGGTGCCCTGCTGGCATTTATTTTCTCTAGCTGGATTGCTAGTTCCTTGGTTCCTCCGGTCCTTCCCGCTCGTTGGTGTGTGAGCTGCGGTGCTCGACGCCGGCCGGATTGCTGGAAGACGACATGCGCCGCCCGCCGGCCTCCCCATTCTAAGAAACTTAGGTTCTTTTCTGTAATCGTTTTTCTATTCAACTCATTGTTAATTGGTAATTTCGATTGAAAGTTGAATCATCTATGCTTTGAAATTCTAGAATTTCACTTGGAATTTGTTGGAACTTTAGCATCGTTCTTCACTAGGTATTTTTTTTACATACATGCTTTTAAATTGGACCATTTTCATTGTTATTACTCTATATATGCGATAATGTCAGTTGTTGAATGGTAATGTTGGCTGTCAAATTTTGGCCCTAGTAATCTTCTTAAAAAAAATTGGCCCTAGTCATTGCCAAAAGCTGGCTCCGCCACTACCGCCCAGATGACCAAATTGGAACGGTTTTGATAATTGGATGGCCAAAGATTCCCGGTTTTGGAGTTGGATGGTTGGAACTAACTTGAGGCAAGAGTTGAATGGTCAAAAGTGGACCTTTTCCTTTAACTTTTATTGAAAAACTTGTATATTCTTTCTTTAATGACCGAGACATTTTGGTGGATGCTCCAATCTCCTAGAGTTTGAATAATTTTTGCCGCCCAGCCATCAACGCCAAGCACCCCACCCAAACGCACGGACACCCACTAATTAATCTTCTTCTTTTTTTCTCTTCGGTGAATGTATTGCTCACTTTTATTGTATAAATAAAAAGATCATCATATGCATGCGTACCATATGCAAGTTAACCAATAATCCATCCGTTCCGCCCGGCCAACTCATTCCACGAATCAAACTACTTCCACTTTATTGAATATCAGGTGTAAATAATTCAACGTTGGTTCTTTCTAGCCTATGATATGATGTTTACCTTTATATTATTAAATAAATAAACATAGTATACACATGATATCTTCTTCTTCCTAAATTAGTTGGTGAGCGGACGATGATGCGGACGGAGACAGACACGCACTACCGTCTTCTATAGCGGTATAGCTCCCCTCGAGGTCAATGCTGCTTGCTGCCAGGATAAGAGAAAGCGCCGTCGATGGCCGGACGAGAAGAAGAAGGGTGCGGCGGCTGCGCCATGGCCGGAGGAGGAGGAGAACCTGCAGGCTGCGGCCACGAACTGACTCTCCTCGCCGCGCGCCGGCAGGTGAGCCCGTTCGTGATGCGCGTCCGCGTCGCGCTCAACCTCAAGGGCCTCCGCTACAACTACGTGCTCGAGGGCCTCGCCGCCAAGAGCGACCTCCTCCTCGCGTCCAACCCCGTCCACAAGCAGGTGCCCGTCCTCCTCCACGCCGGCAGGCCCGTCTGCGACTCCGCCGTCATCCTCTCCACTACCTCGACGACGCGTTCCCGGCCGCCGCCGCCGCGCCCCTCCTCCCCGCCGCCGACCCCTACGCCCGCGCCACGCACCGCCTCTGGGCGGCCCGCGTCGACGCCGTGCTCCATCCCGCGTGGATGCGGGTCGTGCGCGCGGCGACGGCTGGCGAGAGGGCCGCCGCCGCGGAGCCGGCGGCGGACCTGCTGGACCAGCTGGAGCTAGCGCGTCCTGGGGGAGGGGGAGGGGGAGGAGCGCCGCCGGTTCTTCGGCGGCGACGCCATCAGGTACCTCGACGTCGTGCTCGGGTCGTTCCTCAGCTTGATCGAGGCGCTGCGGGCCGTCACCGGCGTGGCGCTGCTCGACGCGGCGCGGACGCCGAGGCTGGCGGCGTGGGCGGAGCGGTTCGGCGGGAACGAGGCGGTGAGGCCGGTGACGCCAGAGGTGGAGTGGGTTGTGGCGTACGCCGAGATGCTGCGGGCACGGTGGGACGCCGAGATCAGCGACACCAAGTGAAGGAAAAAAAAATGCTAGCGCAGCACCAAAAAATGTGAAAAAAATGCTGTTTTTGCTCGCTGCAGGTGCTGATTGCTGAAAGTGTGGCTGGTAACAAGAGATTGAAAATATCGACTGTTCCGTGATCTGTTTAGGACATGGTAGTAGTTCATTTCATTTGCTCATGCTGTCCGATCCGTTTAACAAATTATTGCCCACCGGCTCGCATGAATCCACAGCGCGCACCTCCCACTTCCCTCCGCCGCCTGCAAGCCACCGCGCAGTTAGAGCCTTGCTCTGTGGCCCGCAGAGGCGCTTCATATTTCAAGGCCGGCCTTCTTCAAAAATGCTTTGCAAATGTCTCCTGACTTTATTCTTTAGTTTATAATCTCGAGACACCAATTCCACCAGAATTCAGCTTTCAAGAAGCACACCAAACTGCAGCTAGAGCAGTATATATACAGACTTGAAAGCTCCATCAGACCTCAGGAAAGAGACGGGAGGATGTCGACGAGGAGCTCTAGGGAGGAGATCCATGGAGTTTGGGTGAGCTAGGTTTGGAGTTCGGGTGGCGGCGGTGGCGGTGGCGGCGGCGGCGGTGTGGTGACGTGGTCATTCATTCCGCATCTGCTGAATACCAAACACGCGCAATGGGGTCCATGTAAGCCCAACAAGCCGGCCCATGGGGTCCACCCTCAAGGTGATCGCTGGTCCTTGTTTTTCTAAGAGCAAGTATTATAAGGCCAGATCAGCTGGCGAAATTCTAGTCCACATCAGCGTAATCTGACGTGTGAGAGAGAGAAAAAAACGAGCGACTGGCCAGACGCTCGCTCACCGCCGGCGAAATGCACAGCTGACAGATTCTCACCCTCCCACTCCTATTCTTCCACGTCGCAGTTGTATGACGCAGAGCATTAAATGGTCATGGGCCCCGCCACTATCGCTCAGCTGCTCGGGTGAGCTGGAGCCTCTTACCGCCGGTAAGCGGGCGTAACTATAAAACCTGCTCTAAGCCGCTTTATTTTTTTTCCTTTCCCTCTCAGTTGATTTATTCAATTCAGGCAAAGCCATCATACATAACAGTTAACAACATGATCTTTTGCGTTAGTGGTAGGGTCTCTCTAGCGTCTAGCCTAATTGCACTTTATTCGTTCCTGTTGGGGGTCATTTTTTATAGACAAAAGCTAGCCTCCTTTTTAATGAAGAAAGAAGGTCCCGTGATATCTCAAAATGTCTGACTGGAAGTTACTCTAAGCCTGTTTATTTCAGCACCAACTCCCAGACCGCACGTTTAAAAGAGGTCCGCGTCCGGAAAGAAAGGGGTGCGACTCGTGCGCGCTCGGAAGAGGTCCGCTCCCGGAGAAAAGATGCGCGACTCATGCGCGTCCGGAGAAGGTCCGCGCTCGGAAGAAAAAGGCGTCGGGGAGGTCCGCGCCCGAGGGCAATGTGCGGAGGCCAGACGCGCTGAAGGGCAAGACGTAGTCAAATTGAGTTTGTACTTTGATGTAAATTTTCATCGGTATCCCAAGCCGTTGTCTAATTGGATTAGGCGTGTTTGGAGCAGGTAGGGGTATCGATGATAAAATAGAAGTCAAACCACCACTATAAAAGGCGATCCCTGTACACTATTTAAGAGGAGAGATATACAGAGAATTCTCAAGTTTCTTACCTGTTTGGTGTTAGCTTAAGAATTTAGCACCAATAGTTCCCTCTCAACAAATATCTGAAAGAGGATTTGCTACAAATATATATATATATTTTTCATTCACTGCAGCTGAATTTTGTCTCCTGAAAAATCAGTTGATCAGCTCTTCTTGATATATCGTGAATATTCAATTGGGTAGCTTTGTTACAAGTAATCTTGCGCACTAGTCCCAACTCCCAAGGCGTGTGTAGCTGAACATCCTGCTTCCTACCGCACCCTCGGAACCCTGAAGCAGAGGGGAACAAGAAAGCCGAATTAACATGAAGCTCTGCAATGCACTGCACCGTCACCACGTCCTATAGTAGGACTCCTACGACCGCACCGTGTCCCTTGCCCCTTATCCGCAAGACCGCAAGCATAGGGAAACATTCGAGGCTCCGAAAATCTCCTTGTCCTGCTCGATCGATCACACATACAAACGTGTTGTAACCGAACAGCACCCCTGCTCGCCCAGCCTTCATACCATCCATAATCTTCCCCGTGGATTCATCATCAAGCCAGAACCCTAAACCTGCTCGCCATCGCCATCACCATCACCATCATATCGCGCGCCGGGTTCGATCTCCACTCCACCACGCCATGGCGCCGCCAGAGCTGACGGACGACCTCGTCTGCGAGATCCTCCTCCGCCTCCCGCCGGACGACCCCGCGTGCCTCTTCCGCGCCTCTCTCGTCTGCAAGCCCTGGTGCCGCTTGCTCACCGGCCCCGCCTTCGACCGCCGCTACCGCGAGCTCCACCGGACGCCGCCTCTGCTCGGCTTCCTCAGCTACAGCACCGGCCACCATGATGCCGTCCAATGGTTCGTACCCACCACCGACACCTCCCCCTTCTCCACGCCGAGGTTTGACGACTGCGTGTTCTGGTGGACCCACGACTGCCGCCATGGGCGCGTGCTGCTGCACTCTGAATTCCCCACAAGGCTCATCGTCTGGGACCCGATCACCGACGGCCGGCACTACCTGGCCCCTCCGCTGTGCCGTTGCGACTACTACGCGGCAACGGTGCTCTGCAGCGCGGATGGCTGTGACCACCTCAGCTGCCATGGCGGCCCATGGCTCGTGGTCTTCGTGGTCAGTGACCCATTCGGGGGTGGTATCACAACGGCGGCGGTATACTCGTCGGAGACAGGTGCGTGGGGCGCATCCACGTCCATTCAACTCGACGGCAACAATTGCGTCAGGACGGTGCGGAGTCTCCTCACCGGAGATGCGCTATACTTCACCCTAGGCATAGGAATCCTTAGGTATGACTTGGCTGGGGCAGATCTCTCTGTGGTTGATGTCCCGGATACGTACGGGCAGCCAGAGGGGTTTGTTGTGACGGCGGAGGATGGTGGGCTAGGATTTGTCAACATGGTTGATGATAGCCTCTACCTGTGGTCCAGGCAGGCTGGCTCTGATGGCAATGCAGGATGGGCACAAACTAGGGTCGTCCATCTGAGAGCAATGCTCCCCGATGGTGCTTCGTGGTCCCCTTTTCATCTCATTGGCTTTGCAGAAGGTACGGACACAATTATCATAGGCAACGGTGTCGAGATATTCACAGTCAAGGTGAAGTCGGGGCAGGTGAGGAAGCTAGGCACAAAAGGGTCCCGATATACCATTGTACCCTACATGACCTTCTACACTCCAGCTAGAGTATGCGCACTTGATGTTTGATCTGCGAAATTCAGTCAGATAGCATGTAACATTTTCAAGCATAGAAGTTGAAATAGTGGCACCTGTTCTCAGGGGATTTCTTTTTGTGAAATTAGAATAATATTGCAATATTATATGAACCGATATTAATCCGTGTTCAATATATAGGATACAGCTTTGGTATGTTCGAGCTAATTATATATATAGACTGTGTAAGGGTTAGCAGAATTGGATAGTGATGTACAGATATATTGATTGTTTTCGTTGTACATGTTCACAAGAAAATGATCATATGAAACTGGAAGACTCAGTCTCATATGCATAGAATCAACACAATTCTGGTTGTGTTCATCAAACTATTAAGAACCGTTCTTGATGTTAGGTAGATATGATATTCACAGGAATTTCATTATGTATTATTTAGTTATCTACGTACTTTAATTTGTGGGCAATTTATAGATAGCACGTGCATGTTCCAAAGCTCATTTTATCATTTAAAATCCAACTGTGAGGGTCACTACTACTAAAAAAAGGTTTGTAGGAGCGCCTCTATTTTTTTGTTGCGCCGGGCGAGAAGCCGTGCCGCGCCTACAAATCGTGGTGGTAATCAGGTCCGTTCCTAAAAATATATTTCCAGCATCGAAACAAGGGACCACACGCCCCTGAAAATGTCACCTATTTTTTAGCGCGGCTGGCCTCATCATCGGTGGCTAAAGAACTGTTTTCAGGTGCGGGCAAAATAATCATACACCCCTAAACATGTTGGTCGCTCCAACACTTCAAAACAATTCAAGCTGACCCTTCATCCTTTCCCCACCACTCACTCCTTATCCTTCACGCTGGCCCTCTCTCTCTCCCACTCCTCTCTCTCGCCCTCCTATCTCTCTCCCCACCACACTCAATCCACTCACACCGGGGGCGTCCGCCATCAGGCGTTGCGACGGCGGCGTCCTGCGGCCGGCGTCGAGCACGAGCTGGAGCCTGGAAGCCCACGGCAAGCCTCGTGGGCGGCGGTGACCTGGAGGGCTGTCTCTTATACACATCTAGATAGGACGTCGACTTGGACGACGTCGGCGGCCTGGAGGGCAGCGGCGCGGAGCGGCCCATGGCCGTTCTTGGCGGCGGTGGCCTAGAGGGTCTGGAGGGCGGCGACGGTCTCGAGGGTGGCGGCGACCTGGAGGGCGTCGGCGGCAGCCTGGAGGGCGTCGATGGCTACTTGGACGGCGTCGGCGGCCTGGAGGGCAGAGGCGTGAAACGGCCCATGGCCGTTCTCGGTGGCGGCGGCCTGGAGGGCGGCGACGGCCTGCAGGGCGGCGGCATGGAGCGGCCCACGGCCGCTCTCGCTGGCGGCGGTCTGGAGGGCGGCGATGGCGCCGGATGCCACTCGGACACGGACACCGAGGAGTACTACAACCGCCACCATTGCTCCAGCGAGTCCGACGGCGAGACCATCAGTGACTGCGAAACCAGCTCCACAGTGGCGCCGCGGTGGGGCACCACCGGCAAGCGTGGCTGCTCGGCGCCGACGGCGGCCACGGCGGGGTCTGTCTCTCCGACTCCGAGCGCCGGCGAGCCGGAGAAATCCATGGACATTGTAGCTGAGGAGCCCATGGTTGCGATACCGTTGGCGTTCGCACCACCGAACCTGCCATGTCAGTGCTCATGGCGTCCGCCACTGCTATGGACCTTATAGTTATTTTGGATAGTCGAGCTCGAAAGAAAACAGACTGATAGAAAAGACGTTGACGGACTAACTAATAAAGATTTTTCTCTCGTCTTTTTCAAACACGCAATGGGTGTGGTTAGATCCCTGAAAAAGGTGGTCGAAAAGTCGCATCGAACACTGTAGCGTATTGTAGCACTTGTTATTTGTTTTGTGATAATTATTGTCCTACCATGATCTAACTAGGCTCAAAAGATTCGTCTCGTCTTGTACATCAAAACCATATACTTAGTTTTTTTATTTACTGTCACACCCGGGTTTACATAGAAACCCGAATGCTGCTATATATGTGTCCAGGAAGTCCACAGAACACATACAGCTTACAAATATAGAAATCAGAGTACATATGCTCGAATAAAATAGTTTACATCAGAGTTTAGCACATACACAGCGGAAGTCTATTTAATAACTTGACAGGTAGAGCTCCACAGGGACACTGACTGGTTGACCACAGCTCAGATGTACAGACGATCCTTAGGAAACTCAGTAGCTGTCTCATTCACTCCATCTGTTACCCATCCGGGATTTTGTTGAATAATGGCAAGCATAAGTAATTGTCTTACTTAGCAAGTACAACACGGATTATGAAGGCTCAAAGTAAGGCTAGACACGGCTGTACTGCATTAGCACTTTTAGTTGTTTCATTTTAGCATAATCCAAAGTTACTACAATAATATGAATCCCAGTTGTAACCCAGTTAATTAAGTGGAAGTGAACATCGAACAACAATAAATATCACCATCTTCTAATCCAAAAGGATCCAGGCCGCTCGTGACCCTGAGCAGGGCTATCATGATAGATTGTACACTCTGCAGAGGTTTCACCCTTTACCCACCAGTCGCGTAAAAGCTCAAACGAATTTTAAACCCAACCACGTACGTCAACACTACCGAGGTGTGACTGCATAGGGACGCTACGAGGATTTTCACAAGACACCCTAACCCAACAGTAGCCGTTATGGTACAACACAGGCAGCATGGCCCGGGCACCGAGATTGACTTACGCTCATGTAGCGACATGAGGGGGTCAATGGCGTCCAATGCGCGGCAACACATGCAACAACAGGAAAATAAAGAGCGCAACGTGTAGAGCCCCAACACATGGTGGCTCCCACACGGGACTGCCTCACGGGAACATAGCCGACGGATCTTCCGTCCTCGGTGGATCAAGACATACTCTCACGAGTGCTTCCCATACCGCCGTCGGCACCATCGATAACTACTGTTAAGCTAGAGCCGTACAAGTTACTATTCCAAGACCAGGGCCATTATAGTTCCAGCGGTGGCGATAGGCTCCTGGGTTACCGCTTTTAGAACCAGTCCTTACGGAGAGACACTAGGGCCAAGCACGCAGCGTACGCCCTAGCTCCCTTAACCATGTTGCTAAAAAACAAGTTTTACCATTAACATTGAGTTGAACCATTAAGTCAAAATTAACAGATAAGCAAAGGTGGCAGTAGCCGCGCCTAGCAAATTTCTACCCATATGCATAAACCCGGGGAAATCAAGGTATAGGATAATCAAAACTAGGCACAACCTTAATAGGGAACACTTTAGACACATGCATATGAAGTAAATAAATTAATTACAGAGGGTGTTTAACGTTTAATGTTCCATACATGAGGAGAGAGATTTGATGTGATAGGTGAATAATGAAGTTTGGCTAAACACAGCCAATAAGTTTCGGCAAAGATTTCGTTGTCGTCGAATTTCTTTTATCAACTATTTTGGGTAACTAGCAAAGGCACATGTGCGCACGCACATGTAGATATATAAATAAAATAAATTAACATCACTAGCATTAAGAACCAATTGATAGTGTTAGATTGTTCTTAATAGATATTTTTGATACGGTGCAGGGTACCCAATGTCTGCTCAATAACAAGGACGTGTGGAGGTGCTCGCACTGCGTGCTTTTCAAACAATCCCAAGACAGGTATATGCTGCAAGCCTCTCTTCTAACTTAGATTTTATATTTGACCATGTCGAGTGCATATGCCTCTTTTCTCACTTGCTCCACAATAGTGAGAAGAGAAAGAATAAATTAAAGTATCATAGTTTATCTAATGTCCATAGTATAATAAAATATAATAAAATATAAATAAATAAAATAAATCAAATATATAACATATAAAATATAGTTGTAATACCCGCACGGCACGCACGTGGTAAACTCCTATACATTTGTCTCAGCTCATATACCACGCATGTTTATTTATATGAAAAAAAACTCTCCGATTTCTTGTCTATTAGTAATACGGGATAATTGTGTATAGACGTGGGTACAAATGTGGGTATATTTAGATGGGTCCTTTTTTGGGTAAAAAAAGTTGAGCGGGGAAACAACTAAAAGAACCTGGAACATGCAAAAATTTTGATGCTTTCTAGTTTTTCCCTCCCACCAAAGCCCGACAGGTAGGTCCCTGTGAGAGGGAGGGGGTGGGTTTTTTGGTGAGAGGTGTTTTCAATTCTTAGGATCCTTTTAGTATATAGATAAGCTTAGCATGGTCACTAAAGTGCTTCTGGTGTGGTGGTTTGACCTTAAATTTGCGTTACAGGAGAACAGGGTTCGATTCTGACGTATGGGTCTATGCGGTCAGCAAATAAAAGGGCTCTGGGGGTCGAACCTGGCACTTCTCAAACATCAAAAAATACCTCTCAAACATCAAAAAAATGAACGAACCAATAGGATACAAGCCCAGTTGTGAACAAAAAGCCAATAACATTTTTAATAACCAATGTTTGTACTTAAAAAGTTTAAGTTTGACCTAGCTTTCGACCAAAATTTTTTGTCAAATTTCACAAAAATCGTGAATTTCGGTGATTTCGCTGTTGGCCGAAATTTTTCCGAAAACAAAATAAAAAGGAAAAATTTGTTGTGGGACACTCTACTTTTATGAAATTAGCTGTGACACATTAAAATATTTTTTCTTTGCTGCAACACACTAATTTCTTTGCTGAAACGCACCGTCTAGTGTGTTGTGGCTAATAATTTTTTTTACAGTGTCCTACAGCAATATCGAAATCGAATAGTGTCCTGCAGCAAAATTTACCAAATAAAAAACCTTGATTACACTTGCTTTTGACCAAATTTTTTTGTCAAATTTCACGAAAATTGCGAATTTCGATGATTTCGCTGCTAGCCGAAATTTTTCCAAAAATGAAATAAATTACACTTGTGGCAAAATTTGATACTAGTACAAAAGTTAGTCTCTGATGATGCGTGGGGCTAGAGGCGGCTAAAACAGTTTGACAATATATGACGTACTGTCTAAAACCGAACCCGACTTTTACTCAGCCCGTACCATCTTTTTCTCGCCCTGCCCCACCCAAACCCTCGCCTCACCGCGCACGACACGACGCCGATCGACGCCATGGCTCAACAGCGCCCGCCGCAGCCGGAGCTCATCGGCGACGCCGTCGGCGAGATCCTCCTCCACATCCCGCCGGACTCGTCCGCGCACCTCGTCCGCGCCTCCCTCGTATGCAAGCTCTGGCGCCGCGTCGTCTCCGACCCCGACTTCGCCCGCCGCTACCGCGAGTTCCACCGAACGCCGCCTCTAGTCGGCTTCTTCAACAACACCAGCACTGGTTGCCAATTCTACCCCACCATGGCATCCTGTCCGTTCCCCCAGCGGGCGTCTGACTGCAGCCGCCGCTTGGCGCCCCTTGATTACCGCCAGCTGTGGGCCCTCGACTGCCGCCATGGCCGCGTCCTCCTCCGGCATAAATACACGAAGAGGCTCCTTGTATGTGACCCGATCAACGGTGACTGGGAGGAGCTGCCTGTGCCCCAGATCCCGCACGCGTTCTACCATGGCATGGTGCTCTGCGCGGCAGCCGGCTGCGATCACTGTGACTGCAGTCGCCTCGGCGGCCCGTTCCTCGTCGTCATGGTGGGCATCACCGGCGGATCGGCGCATGGCTGCGTGTACTCATCCATGGCTCGTGCCTGGGGCACGGTAGCCTCCCTAGTAAACTTAGACAGACGTCACTGCTACTTTGCTAGCAACCGTGGTGGCCTCGTTGGAGGTCTTACATACTTCACCCTGCGCAGTGTTGCCATTGATTACGATACCAACGGCATCAAGCGCAGCAATGGTATCAATCTTCTGAAGTATGATGTGGACAAGAACTTATTGTCGATCGACATTGACCTGCAGTTAGATATGTGCGGCGGATATGTAGTTGTCATGCCAACACATGATGGCTCGCTGGAGCTTGCCACGGTTAAGGGTTCAAGGCTGTACCTGTGGTCAAGGAAGAAGGTGAATCCAATGGGAGTAGCAAGGTGGGTGCAATGCAGGGTCATCGAGCTTGAGAAACTGTTGCCGATTGGCTTATCTTACAACCGAGCTGTTGTTGTTGGTTTTGCTGAGGGTGTCGGTGTTATGTTTGTGAGTGTAGACTATACTAGCACCTTCATGATTGAGTTGAATTCAGGGCAGGTGAGGAAGGTAGATGAGTTTGGATGCCAATTCCCTGTCAGTGTCTTTGCCCTTCATGAGCTTCTACGCTACAGGTATGGTGCCACACAGCCACACTGTGTCTGCCTTTGCTATTTATAATTCTACACTTTGCTTCTTGTCCTGGTATGTAGATACTTAGCTGTATGGAAATATATATAGATGATTACCTGTGCTAGAGAAAACTGAATATCTGATAATGCAACATCAAAACTTGCTTGGGTCACTTTCTATATGTTATATTAGACCATTGTTCTTGAATCTTGTATTCTTGAATCTTGACATAGTTCAAAAGTGCCTAGGAAGTAGTTGATTTCTACTAACTACAACAGCAAGTTGTTGATGTTATATTTAGGTATCTTCTCTTTGGCCAAACTGAAGCTGACATTACATAACATGCCTTTTGGAAACTTTGAAAAGTTCACTGTGGAATCATTAGCTAATTTGTTTGTGGTCTTTCGTGTGTGTACATTATTGCACTTGCCTTGTTTGTAATATTAAACAGCATTCATTTTAAAAAATTTGTGTATCTGTATTATTCCTTCTTCAAAAACTGGACACTGTGAAGTATGAAACAATTTGAACTCTTTCATTCCTGTAAACTTTCAGGTTCTGCTGGCAATATAATGCTATTGTCGGTGCAGAAAATTAAGCACATTGAGAAAAGTATTGTAGTACCTGGGTAATTTACAAATCCGTCAAGTTGAATCTGCTGTCCATTAGTATTCTGTTCGATAGTTGGTAGTTTGATTCCATGTATAGCTGTGGCTGACCAGTTATGGACCTTATAGTTATTTTGGATGGGCGAGTTCGAAAGAAAACCAACTGATAGAAAAGACGTCGATGGACTAAGGCCTTGTTTGTTTCTATAGTGCTAAAGTTTAGCACAGCACTTTTTTGCTAAACTTTAGCAGATTGGATTCAAACAGGTGTGCTAAAAGGTGTTAAAAGTGACCTGCTAAACTTTAGCACTATAGAAATCCTTAGCACCTCAAAGGGGTGCTAAACTTGCTAAAAGTGCTTCCTGGTGGGTATTTTCCACCTAGTACCCCTCCCCCGCGGGCCCAAGGGCAGTAAATAAGGGTAATTTAGTCTTTCATTCATCTATGTGCTAAACTTTAACACCACCATCTAAACACCTCAGCTGCTAAACTTTAGCACTTCAAATTGAGGTGCTAAACTTTAGCAAGTGCTAAACTTTAGCAATTTAGTTTCCAAACAGGGCCTAACTAATAAAGATTTTTCTCTCGTTTTTTTCAAACACGCAATGTTACTTCTTTTACATGCTCTGACTTCTCCAATCATATATCGGTCTGTTCCTTTTTTTTATTATACACATCAGGACTTTGGGAGTCCAACAAAGTTTAGAAACAGAACTAAGGTAATCTTTGCTTGCTTTAGTAGTATTAGGTATAGATATATCCTTCCTGTGCGTACGTGTGAGCATATGTTAATTTTGTTTAACCATACCACCATTTTGTTTACGCTTGTGCCTAGAAACTGGCTTCATACAAGAAGAACTTTAATCAGTATCATGCTTCTTTTCGTTATTTAAGTAATTTAAAAGCAAATTACATGCTAGAAGAAAATGAACATATGGAGTTGGAAATTCGCACCTAACTTTATAAGAACCATACATCGGTGGAACTGCTAAAAGATTCATACAAGCTTATTCATGTAGTAGTATCTTGTTACCTGATCTATATTTGTCCTTAAAAATTTCTTTTTTTTTCCTGGCATAGCTCACCTCACATCTCAAGTTTACTTTCCTGCTTCTTTTCTAACATTAAACAGTAGTCATCTTAAAAAAATGTGTATCTGTATTATTCCTTCTTGAAAAAGTGGACACTGTGAAGTACTAAACATTTTCAACTCTTTCATTCTTGTAACTTTCAGGTTCTGCGGGAAGTATAATGCCATTGTCGGTGGAGAAAAATTAAGCACACTGAGCAAAGTATTGTAGTACCTGGGTAATTCACAAATCCATCAAGTTGAGTCTTCTGTGGGCCTGTGGTTGACATGTTGCAGGGCAGACTTCTGTCTATTAGTATTCTGTTTGATAGTTGGCAATTTAATTCCATGTACTGTAAGCCACCGTGACCAGTTATGGACCTTATAATTGTTGAACCACACTCCACACCACCATTTCGTTTACGCTTGTGCCTAGAAACTAGCTTCATACAAGAAGTTTTTAACCAGTATAATGCTTCTTTTCATTATTTAAGTATCTTAAGAACAAATTACATGCTAGAAGAAAATGAATATATGGAGTCGGAAATTCGCACCAAATTTTTGTTCTATTTGACTTTTATAAGAACCATACATTGGTGGAACTGCTAAAAGATGCATACAAGCTTATTCATGTTGTAAGTAGTATCTTGTTACCTGATCTATTTTTGTCCTTAAAAAACTTTTTTTCCTGGCATAGCTTAGTGTTGTATTTAGAACTACTGTACATGGTCAATCGAAAATGTGAATGCTATATCGGTCATGATTTTCTTTTTTTTTCTCATGGTATCTTTTCATATCATGGTAGACTGTAATGTCATCACCAACAAGGACTTAGTGATTTTTAATGTGGCACTCGTCAGTGAGACCAGGCAAAGTGGACAAATAGATTATGTTAAGTGCGCTGCTGTTGTTGATTATATTGTTGCAGAACTACTATTATCTAGTGGTTTTCTTGCTCGATCTGTTGGGCAATCGAATGATAGATGTTGCTAGCTAATCATTATGATTGATTTTGGTTGTCTTTGTTGAATTCGTTCCTGGTCAGGTTATTAACAATTCAAGCCTATTTGAGCTACTGTTATGTTAATGCTTGACAAAGCTACTCAGCACTACAATAAGTGACTCTATGTTTTCTTTTGCTGAAAATTTAATCTGGCATTCATTTTTTGTCTCATTTCTTCAAGAGTCTTGTGCAAGTGAATTTTGTGAGAATAATAATGGATGGCCAGATGGGCCTCTTTTGTCTGACAAATATAGTAGATGAACATATAAGGTGTTATGGAAGAGCTGGAAGGGAATCCGGTACGGTGTTTCTGTGTATTCTATGTCATGAAGTGTCAGTACGTGTTCCTCGATCATCAACCGTAAAAAAAAATGAAATATCCATTCTGCGTGCTTTGTACGTAGGAGCTGGACGTGAAAACTGAAAACAGAGATAGATCAAAAGGCAGTTAATGAATTTCTACACTTCTTTTCAAGATTCTGAATATATGTATATGAAATTGAAAGGCGCAATGTAAATTCAGAGAATCTTGTATGCACCGAGTTTCTCCTAACTAAATTTGGTTCCAGTTCAACTTTCTGCCTTAAACTAGTACAGTGAATTTATTCATCTTCTATCATGCCTTTAATTTTCCCAAACTATTAATTAATCTTCTATATATATCGTGCCGGCCGCCGTGGCTGCAGGAAATAAGCTGCATTATTTATATTTCCTGCAAGTCCACGACTCGAATCCTTGTCACCTTGGATTCTTTATTGACTTGATTGACTTGCCCAAACTATATTCCCATGTATATATACGCAGCACAGACACGACTCGATCTCCCCAATCGGTCAATTAATCTTCCCCACCACAAACCCTCGCCTCCGCCTGGATCCACAGCGTACGGCAGCGCCATGGAGGCGCCGGCGCTGACGGCGGATCTCATCGGCAAGATCATCCTCTGCCTCCCTCCCGACGACCCCGCATATGCCTCGTCCGGGGCGCCCTCGTCTGCAAGCTCTGGCGCGACATCATCTCCGACCCCGCCTTCCCCGGCCGCTACCGCGAGTTCCACCGAACGCCACCCCTGCTCGGGTTCTTCTTCAACCCCTACTGCGGCAGCAGCTTCCATAGCTTCATCCCCATCACGGATGCCTCTCCCTTCACCCACCCGGTGTCCTATTCCGAGGGCTCGCGGGTCCTCGACTGCCGCCATGGCCGAGTCCTCCTCAATCTCCATCATGACAAGGCCAGCTCCAAACTCGCTGTTTGGGATCCAATCACCGGTGACCAGCAGGAGCTGAACAACTGCAGAATATATTCAACGACGTGCTACAAAGCCGCGGTGGCCTGCGGTGTGGACGGCTGCGACCACCTCAATTGCCATGGTGGCCCCTTCATCGTCGTCTTCGTGTGCCGTGACTATAGGATGGGTTTCGCGCGCGCAACCGTGTACTCGTCCAAGACTGGTTCATGGGGCGCGCCTGCCTTAGTTCACTCAGGTGTTCATTACTTTTCAGAATTAAGGAACCGGGTTGCGCTCGCGGGAGATGAATTCTACTTCATGCTCGAAACAGGTGCCAGAATGGTCAAGTACCATGTTGGCGAGCATTGCTTATCGATGGTTGAGCCGCCGGACAATTGTGGGGAGGGCATGGTGCTCGTGCCAATGGAGGACGGCTCGATGGCGCTTGCCGACACTATCAATTCCACACTTTACATGTGGTCAATGGAGGTGAATTCGGATGGAATTGCAATGTGGGTGCGATGCCGTGTCATGGAGCTAGGCAACTTGTTCCCTGTTGGCGCCATCTATCACAGAGCGCGTGTGAGTGGCTTTGCGGAAGGTGTGGGTGTTATCATTGTGAGCAATGGTGCTGGAACCTTAACGATTGAGCTCAAGTCAGGGCAGGTGAGGAAGATATATAAATGGCCCTACGATGTTGTCTTCCCCTTCTTGAGTTTCTACACTCCAGGTACGTGTTCCAGGCCCTTTGCTTATTGTAACTTTTCAGGGTACAACTTAATTCTGCATGTGCTGGACACGTGGCACGGCTTTCCACTTCTTTGCCGAGTGTTACGCCGGTGACACTCGGCAAAGTAGTTGTAGCCCAAACGGCCGCCAACGGCCGTTGGCGGCCGTGTCACGCGTTGAGCACGTGCGCAACATCTTTGCCGAGTGCCAGTAGCCTGACACTCGGCAAAGGGTGTTTTTGCCGAGTGTGCGCTCTTTGCCGAGAGCCTTCTTGCGGACACTCGGCAAAGTCTGTCTTTGCCGAGTGCCCGACAGAATGCACTCGGCAAAGCCCGAGACACTCGGCATATGTCGGGTTTCCCGTAGTGAACAAACTGAACCTGTAGTGCAGCACAACCAGTAATCTTTCTTGTGAGGTTCAACATGTTCATTAGAACCATTCTTGGTATTGGCAAAATGTGCTCAGATCATAAATGCTTAACCTTGTGAACCTTTACAATTGCACTGATAAGCCATTGGCTTCATAAGCCCTTTAGCTAGTACATTGTTTTATCCACCTTTTACATTTTAGGTGTCAACAATCCCTACTGTTTTATTTCATCCTTAAAACTGTATGTATTTATCTATGCAAAACTTATGCATGGTGCTTCTCAGATTGTGCTAGAAGCAAATTCCACTTGTCCATTATTTCGTTTGTGATAATTATAGTTCTGAACTTCAGATTATTTATGGAAGTAAATGATTTCATGGCTTCTGAAAACTGAATGTATAACAATGCTTTGCTACATCACATCTAATGTTGTACAGTTCTTGATATTGGACCGAGGAAGTACGTGATGTCTTTTTACTGTTTCTACAAGTTGATATATATTATTTTTCCTTATATACGCTTATAGTTCGAAGGGCGGGCTTGGTGCAGCGGTAGAGCCTACCGTCTGTAACCGAAAGGTCCCGGGTTCAAGCCCCAGCCTCTGCACATTTGTGCGGGTAAGGTTTGGGCGCTATTACAACCCTATATGACGATTAAAGTTTACAACTGACAGAAACGATGCTAGTGCATTTTTTAAAAAAAACTCGTATTTCTGTATATATCTCGACAACATCATGCCTGCTTAATTAGTTCATTTTTGGCTTTTCCATGATGGCCCTGATCTCTTTTTTTTTAAGAAAAAAAAACATGATCCTAGTTCATCCAAAAAAACTGAACTAAACTGTAGAAGATCAAGGTGAGGAATATTTTTTTTTCTAGAACACGCAGGAGAACTGCATATCATTGTATTAATAGGAGAAGAAGAGTCCAACGGACTTACATAGACATGAGAACTTTAGTGTAAGATTGCGTAGGCTTTCCGCACCGTGCGGGGTCTGGGGAAGGGTTGTGAATAGCGCCCAAACCTTACCCGCACAAATGTGTGCAGAGGCTGGGGCTTGAACCCGGGACCTTTCGGTTACAGACGCGGTAGGCTCTACCGCTGGCACCAAGCCCGCCCTTCGAACTATAAGCGTATATAAGGAAAAATAATATATATCAACTTGTAGAACAGTAAAAAGACATCACGTACTTCCTCGGTCCAATATCAAGAACTGTACAACATTAGATGTGATGTAGCTAAGAGCTTGTTATACATTCAGTTTTCAGAAGCCATGAAATCATTTACTTCCATAAATAATCTGAAGTTCAGAACTATAATTATCACAAACGAAATAATGGACAAGTGGAATTTGCTTCTAGCACAATCTGAGAAGCACCATGCATAAGTTGTTGCATAGATAAATACATACAGTTTTAAGGATGAAATAAAACAGTAGGGATTGTTGACACCTAAAATGTAAAAGGTGGATAAAACAATGTACTAGCTCGGCACTGGGTACGCCCTTTTTATATACACTTATAGTTCGCTTGTCTTGATATATAGATTTTGCTATATATGCATCTATATCTATGTCTAGATGCATAGAAATACTAGGTACCTAGAAAAGCCAAAATAAACTATAATTTGGGACGGAGGTAGTAGATATTAAAATGTAGGCATCTCTTCTGTTGCATCTTACAATAATACTATATATATATATATATAGTTAGCCAGGAATCAATTTTAACTCATAGTTATATTTTGTTTTTCAGATTTTCCAAGCACCAAGTTGCCACTTCTAGCAGAATCAGATTAAATCCCTGCTGAACCGAGGTGTGGTTGCATCTAGTCAATTTACATATCCACCAAGCTGAAGCTGCAGTTGTTGCCATCTTGCTAGGGTGATGCTTGTATTCTGTTCGTAGTTTAATTTATTCCAGTGCAAGACACCATGGCCATGTAAATTCTTTCAGAGATTTCCAAGCGGGCAACGATCAGTTAGTTGGCATCACAAGCTAGTTTAGTTTAGCAAGATATACACATCGTATAATATTATAATATGACCCAAATACTAGATACCACAGTAGCTTTTGTTTACGAGTCAATTCCCTCAGTGCCATAAAAATTTATATGGCTTCCCTCAGTGCCAGAAAATTTTTGAAAATTCCTTGAGTGCCATAGACTGAAACTTTTTTACCTCCTATGCCATATCCGTTACCTTGCTGTTATGTTGGTGTTAAGTGGGCTGGAAAAAGACCAATTTGCCTCCAGACCTCGACGCGGGCGTGCGGAACCCCCACGACAACCAGGTCGCCAGTGCCGAACTCGTCGCTCGCAGGTTGCCGGCGCTAGAGATTTGGGAGAGAAGAAGAGATGAAGATGGGGAGAGGATGTGAAACAGTCAGCCGAGAGAAGGGGATGGGATACGAGTGTGAGGGCAAGGGTAAAATGGTAACTGCCTTCATGTCGTTTTGTTTCTAGATGATGACTTGGTCAAATATGTAACAGATGGTAACGGATATGGCATAGGGGATAAAAAAGTTTCACTCTATGGTATTGAGGGAATTTTCAAAAATTTTATGGCACTAAGAAAAGCCATATGAATTTCTGTGGCACAGAGGGAATTGACTCTTTGTTTATCTCATCGTCTTGTTGTAGGACGTGATCGCGGAGCCTTTAAAAGACCAATTACTTCACACCAATTAACCCCTGCTGGTGTTGGGCGCACCTGCTCTTTCTATGCTTGCCTTCTTTACAATAAAGTATGCGCCGCCATGTTTAGAGTACCAATCCATTCGGTAGTCCCCATCATCTCTGGCTGAAGGAAGAAGCAATTAATGGTGTTTGATCTTACTTCTCGAGCACTAGTTGTATGTTAACATCTCTAAATTCATCAACGTTTTGTATTGCCTCGACCGCATAACTATTCTTCAGTTGTGGCAGTGTCTCTTCTGCAATATGCGGCATAAATCCAACTATCACCGTCAGGGGTGACTTACAGCCTCTGCTGATGCTTCTGCCGGCATGATCAGATGAGCTATGAAGCTGTAGTCTCGAGCTGAAATATAGCAATGGATAGTAAAATAACTAACCTTCTATGGGGATATGTGCGATAGCTCTGATGAGACACTGTTGTAAGCACAAAGTCCAAACATCCTGGGTCTGGGCGATAGTATTGACAATGTTTGATATATGTCCCTCTTGAATAATGCCAATCCATGGAAGCGCGTATGAATGGGAAATGCCCTGTGAATTAGCTAGCAGAGTGAGTTCTCCCATGACCCACGGCAGATTCAGCATTGACCATGAACTGAGATGTCAATAATTGCTTGCATTTTGTGGCGCCGGGTGGCTGTTCCTGCGGGGCCCTGACGGGTGGCCGCAGTACGTAGTCGGCGCAGGACACGCTCGCGTTCGTGGCCGGCGGCGACGGGAGGAAAGGCTGGGGCGGCGGGCCAAGCTGTTCCGCGGCGCGCGGGACGGGGACCGTGTGTTCCGCGGGGTCTTCGGCGACGCGACGCTCGGGGACACCATCGCCGCGCGATCTAGCGCGGCTCACCTCCGAGGGTACGGTGTCGCCGACATGGTGGACGAATCGGTGGCCATGGCATTCGGGCACACGCGTGCGGAGGACGGAGGCAACTACGCGCGCATCCCGGCACAGCGCTCGAGCTTGCGGACGGCTGATACAACATCACCGGCGGCGCCAACTGGGGCGGCGTTCCGACGGGGCGCCGCGCGACGGGACGCCCGTTGTCGGGCTCATCCTGCACGAGTTCGCCCAGGTCGTGTTCCAGAACAGCTGGAGCAGGTAGTCGCGGCACCTCGACGGATTTGGATGGGCCATTGCAGGACATGAAGCTTTGTCCTGCTCATCTTCGCTTTTATTCTGCAAACAGACACTCACACTTTATCAGCTCGCTGCGTTCAGGCACTGCAATGGCAAGTGGACTGAGATGCAGCAAACCTACAACTCGGCCGTCGCTCTAGCAACTTAGCAAGACATATAAGTTATTGTAACTTGGAAGTAGATTGCTCAAGAGGCTGGATCTGAATTCTGAACACTGTGTCGAGGAAACGTAACTGAACATTGGAATCCTGAACACTGTATTATGGTAAACTGAACTGAACATCGGCAATTGTTTGCTGGCAACCTGGCATCAGATGGGGATATGGAACCTGCTGAGGTCGCCGATCTGGGACCGGCAAAATACCTCGGCCAGCAGCTCTATCGTCGGGTCGGGATGCCGCAGCAGAGCTTCTCCAACGAGTACAGCAACCCTGACCAACTCCATACTCTTCAGCAGGGCCGGCAGCCTTCGACACTGACGATCAAGATGCAGATAATTCGTCATACTACTTATATGTCTAGTAGAACAAATCATTCTACTTATATAGCATCAAGACTCTAGCATCAATATGGTAGCTGACATTGTTTTGTTGTAGTGAAAAGCTCATATGAACTGCTATTCCTTGAAGGTGATGTCGGTAGTTTATTTCTCCTTGTGGTTTGCCTGTGGGTAAGAAATGCCTCAGGCTGAAGCTGCTTCATGATCTTTTTCCCCAAACCATTGTTCATTCATAATTCACATTGAAATAAAGTTCAATGTAGAACTGAAGACATGTAAAATATCATGTATATTTGTGGCCGGATTTTTAGTGACTGGATACCCAAAAGTTACATTCATCTTTTGCAGCATTATCACCCAACTGAATCATAGTCTCTTCACAAGAGTGACTTCATGTTCAGATCCTCTGGACTCATGAAGTTCTATGTCTTGGATCAACAGGGGTTCCCTGGTTTTCCAGTTTGTTAATTGATGACCAGAAATGCAGCCTGATACCCACTGGACATTAACTTGTGCTGCTAAATGATCATGTTGATTGGCATAAAAACAGAGGAGACATGGAAATTATCAGGTTGTGATAAGGATTCCACCCACACACAGTTTTGAAACCAACAGATTGCATCTATACATGATCATGGGCTGTTCAATTAGCTTTTATGAAACCCCATTATTGATCAGCAGTGGACCAGAATTCCGTATATTCTTTTTTTTTCTTTCATATCTCACTCAATTCTGAATGGAAGATGGATCCATCATAAAAAGTTGATGGAAAATCCTATGTCACCTGTTATTTAGAACTCTTGGTTATAGTGAAAAATGAAGTAGGAAACATAATTCCTTGTTGGACAGGTTATTCGAAACAAATTGATTTTCCACCCGTTTATCATCAAAAGACAGACTCAACTTTCATATATATGCAAGAAAAAACTTGGTCGAGATGCAAACAAACCATGAGTTCCGGTTATATAACCTACTTATAAGCTCCAAATTCTAAACATTGCCAGAAAACTGGACTGAACATTGGCAATTGTGATACATCAGGTGTACCCGGAACAGATAGTCGGTGATCTTGGTGTCACTGGACAACTAGGGGATGTGCATACAGAATCTTGATCAAGTCCCAATACATGTAAAACTCCATGCATGTTTCTGGCCTACTTCGTGACTTTATCTGGACTCCTGGCACTACTTCTTGACCATGCTTTCAATGACCATTTAATAATCAAAAGTTAGTCAGTTTTTCTAATACTGTTGCCCGTTTGAATACTTGTTTCACAAATGTAACTACTTCTTCAGGTCCTCTCAACTGAGTGATTTCTACTTGTAGGCGATTCAACACGAGTTGCTCATTTTCCCAGTTCTGTTGCTCATCGCAAATGCAACCTGATGGGCTGAAGCTTGTGAATGGAACAAGGTATTAACCTTTAAGATTAACTGGCATTGTTCAATTGTTAGACAGAATAAAAAAAATACAGGAAATTTGAAAAATTTCACATTGCAAAAAATGCAACCAAAAGATAACAACATTTGCAAAAGGATTCCTCTGGACATCATCTTGAATTCAATATATTGCAGCAACATGATTATTCTGAGCTAAGAGAAAGTGGTAGGTGATGATTATACTGTCAAAGATATTAAAAAGGATTTAAAGTCCACCACTCCACCATAGGGTTTACCGCTTACATTATCCATTGGTAGAGTGGAACCTTTTCCAAACTAGGGGCATTTGCAAAATTGCCAATGTTTTTTTTTGGCTCCTATCAAGTATCAAGATCAAGCCTTGCATACAACTCAGCCAACTTTCTGTTCACTGCAATTTTGTTTTTTCAATGAAACACTGCTGTATATTTCAAAAAGGCTGGCAGTAATTTGAAAACAACACAAGTTTGCGATCTAAACAGTAAAACACTGTCAAAACTCAAAAACTAATCCAGTGTTGTCATTAGTGTTACAGAATGCAAGTCAATTGTATTGTAAATCCCCAAATTAAAGGGGATAAGAGATGTAGGTACAAATGCAGAACAACCCACATTATGCTAAGGAGTAATCACACAGCTATGCATATGTATGAATATATACATCAAACAATTAGAAGATACATGAGCCATATATATTTACAACATATGAACTTTTCAACAAAATATAAAATGATACCTAGTGGCGTCAACAAAGTAAATTTACAGCATACTTTACAAATGAGGTAATAAACGAGTTAGGGACAGGCAGAGTCGAATGAAAAATACAGACATAGTTGAGATTGCTCCCATTACATATATTATATATAACAGATCAAGTATTTTGACATAGATTCTCACTCTATATTCCACAAGCGCTCAAATTGGTACTATGCATCAAACAGGACCCTGGGTTCTTGGCAAACAGGTTTTATTTTTGTGAGGAAACTGGGTTGGACAGTAATAGTGTAATACATGATTTAGGGGCATGTATGCAAATTACAACCATTCCTATGACAACCAGGTGGGGAATGATAATGCACATATCTAGAGCTCGGTTCCATTAAAACAAACTGTAGCACTAAATCGTTTGAAAAAAAATACAGGTTCCACGAAAAGGGATAACAAAATAATCTCAAGACACTGCAAAAAAGTAGCTGATCAAGGCTGAAAAGAAAACAGTACAGCCTAGTAACAGAATCAGACCTACACATGAAACCTTTGAAAGGGATCTGCTGTTGACAGATCATGTGATTGTTCAGCACATAGAAGTTCATGTGACCCAACCAGTATGTCAAGATCAATCTGTGCACCCCTAGAAGCCTATGTTGCCTTTCAATCCATGCTTTGCTAACATTTCCAATATCTTCTAACTCAAGCCTTATCGACTCCAGTAATCTTGCATTTAATACAAAGAACTTGGCAAAGTTAACATGTGACATGTTTCCTTGATAGTTAGTCACCACAATCTTCTTGAGACCAATGTCAAGGGTGCCTATGAGATCCCTGTGTTTATGACACCGTGAATTTTTGTGCTCCGCTTGTCCTGTCTGAAAAGGCAAAATAAACAAAGAAATGGTGTGAAAAGTCAACCTAGCTTTAGAACAATTATGATGTAACAGTAGGATGCAATCTCAATTCTCAAGTTACAGAGAGCATTTAGTTACCTCGATATACAATGTTTCCAAGCGAGGAGAGCATTTCATCAAGTCAATAACTGCATCCAAATTAAGGTGTACATTCCTTAAAGCCAAAACCTTCATGCCGCACACCGCTGCTGCCAAGCTGCTAACAGCGCGTGATCTCTGAGTCAAGCACATAACTAACATCATGATCAGAAAAGAGGGGTTACAGATCCCTAGTGAAGGTGAAAGTAAGAATGATGCCAGTACCGGAAAACCTGTGCCGCCAAAGTGGAGCCTGGGGAAGTTGCCATAGATATGCCCCAGAACATACAATCTTGGCGCAGAGACTATCGATATGTCCATCTCCATGCCTCTGAAATACAGTAATCTTTCCAGACACGGGGCATCCACGATGACGAGTTGCTGCAACCTGAGGTCTCTCCAATCTGAACACACACCAATGCTTCTGAGGCTAGGGGACACAATTTTGAGTCGAGGGAAGCCATAGTTGTCAAGTAGCAGCAGGCTCTGCAGGACAGGGCAGCCGGCGAGCAAGGCATGCAGAGAGGCCTCCGAGATCCTGACATGGGAAAGCGTCAGCTGCTTCAGAACTGGCAAGTGGAGAACGCTGTCGTCACCGTCCGGGAAGCTGCAGCCGCCGAAGCTGACGGCGCGAAGGGTGCCCGAGAAGCGGCGTGCTGACGCGGGAAGCGGCGGCGGCGGGCATTCCTGGTACGGATGGCCGAGGTGCGACTGGAGCTTCTGGAGGCCGTCGAGGGCGGGGGACTGGAGCCAGCCGTCCAGAGTCGCGGCGGCGCAGCCCATGGGGATCGAGAAGCGGCGGCCGGGGCCCCGGTGCGAGGGGAGGATGCGGGAGATCTCACTGCGAGGGATGCTTTGGCTGTCGGGGTCGCCGTAGAGGTTGATGCTGAGAGGAGCCGAGGGCCAGATGTGGCGCCACCGAGAGGAGAGGATCTGCGTGCGGCCGACGTCCTTGGTGGGGAGGAGAGCGACGATGTCGCCGAGGATGTCGTCGGAGAGGCGGCTGATGCGGTCGAGACCCTCTTCTTCTTCTCCCAGTCTCCTCTTCTTTGCTCTGGTTACCACCCCGTCGCCCATGGCGGAGGCGAAATGGCGGCGCGGCTGCCGGCGGCGGCTCGGCAAATCGGAAGGGCGAACTGCAGGAGTGGAGGCGTTGAGCGAAGCCGAATAGCCAGGCGGGCCAACCAAATAGTTACCGCCGCGTGGGCTTGGCCCATTCTGTTTTTTTGGGCCCACTGCAATCTGATTCTTTTGATTGTCTGTTGCATTTGATTTGTCAAACCGATTCATCGACAACAAAGTATAAAAGCGAATTGACTTGTAGTCCAAAAAATAATCGGCCTTAAAAGGAGTCTTCCTACCATACCATCATGCATGCCTATATTATAGGCAAAATTGGCTCATGGACACTCTTCAAAGTTGGTTTTTGCTAGAAACCACTAAAAAAACATGTCTTTGCTAGAAAACACTATTCAACCGTGGTAATTTGCTACAGGACATTATAACACATATAATATTATTTTCAATAAAAACAGATGATAAAACATTACATTTGGACAAGTTTACCCCTGCTGCTCTTCAAACAGATCAGATTAATTCAGCAACAGACCACCATGGATTGCTCATCCGAATCCCAGCCCGGAGTCCCGGACGCCGGCACGAGCTGCGTCGCCGCAGCCTTGCTCCCTCGCGGCAAGCAGGTCCCACCACTCGCGCGCTCGCATCCATCGGGAGCAATGTCTCGCAGAGTCGCAGGCCAAACCAATTGATAGTGGGGTACCCATCTGCATCGCCGCCTCCGAGAGTGGCAGACGCGTGCTGCTGGAAGTGGGCGCCGCCGCTGGCACGAGGCGTCTTCGGTAGTGGGCACCACCGCCGCGGACGGCCCCCTGGCTTCGCAGACGCCTAGAGCAGGCGTCGCCGTCGGCACAGACAGCCGGCAGGAGCATCCTCCGTCACCGGGAGAGGCGAGATAGGCGGCCGCTGATGGGAGGAGTGCAGGAGACATTGCATTCTTGTGCTGAACTGCCGATCCAGTTATGCTGCAATGGGTAAAAATGTCAGTTCATGTTGCTTTCTATTAAAACGAATATAATAATAGATTTAGTGTCCTATAGCAAATTACCATGGTCGAAGAATGTCTTCTGGCAAAGACATGTATTTTTAGTGTCCTAGAGCAAAAACCAACTTTGAAGAGTGTACATGAGCCAATTTTGCCTATATTACAGTGTGTTAAGCTTCGCCAGAAGCAAGCAAGATGATGAAGCGAAGCTTCGTAAACAAGGCTCGTTCCGTAGGACGGTCAAGTGAGATCCTATCTATTATCAAAAAAAAGAGAGACCCTATCCATCAGGTTTTAAATCCTGGTGCTCACATATTTTTCTATAGTTTTTCAACGATTTATCGGCGCTATGCGTTAAATGGTAAGCGGTGTTTCCGTCGACAACGAGACGCAGATCTGCCAGGTGCTCAGTACTTCGGATGTGCTCATAGGGCTAGGTTTTGCGTACGTGTATTTATAGAGCTGCATTGTACAGTGTAAAACATAGTTTTATCAATTGACCCCCATCAAACAGAACACATGAGAACATAGGTTCACGACAAGTTCACTGTGATAGAACTCAAGGAGTGTAGTTCAACAGAAATTAAGTTCTATAGTATCATTTAGCAAAGTAAACTCCTGGTCTATGATATCACAACTCTAGGTGCTCTGCATAATAAATCACTTGACTCTACCACACATCAGTCTGAGGTGCTGCACCTTCTTTGAACAACCAAATATTTTTCAGAGCATGCAGGTACCTTCAGACTTGCGCTCTTGTATGCTCCGTCGACCGTTGGGTATATATATGAACTCTCAGACACAAAATCTGTACACCAACCGGACCCCACTGATTGCACTAGTGACTAGTGTGCCGGCCTATTGCTATTGCTTCATTTGGAGTTTCCTGCATCGAAGAAAGCAAGACTCCACCACTATTCTCTTACTGTCAAACTTACTCCGTTACTAATAGTCAGTCAAAGGTAACGGGCACTTTGCCCGTTACGAACGACCAAAACCTGTAACCCCGCACTTCACAACGACCGTTACCAATATAAGCAACCTAACCCAAACTTGCGATTTTTGTGGGCCCACAGATCAATTTCGTAACACGCACAGAGAAACGACCGTTACCAAAACAATACAATTGTAACGGGCTTTACTTAAGAACCGTAACGAAACCACAACACTTGTAAGGGTCTTTAATATAAGCAACCAGTAACCCAAACTTGCGATTTTTGTGGGCCCACAGATCAATTTCGTAACGCGCACAGACAAACGACCGTTACCAAATAGTACATTTGTGACAGGCTTTACTTAAGAACCGTTACGGACGCGCATTGAGCGGTCTCCTTTCTGGACCCACGGGTCAGTACTTGTAACGGATATTCTTTAACAACCGTTACTGATACTTTGTGCATGTAACGGTTCTTAATTGATGCCCGTTACCTTTGTGTTCAATTATAACGTTCTATAAATGTCCCCGTTACCTTTTGTTGTTCCACCACCACAGAATCTGGCATGGTTCTGGCTGCATCCTGGAACCAGCCAGGATTTGGCAGCCCAGGTTATTCATATCACATACAGATTGAGATACACATCACATACAGATTGAGATACACATCAAGTTTGTATCTTATCATACACATGCAACAAGTTTCAAGTAGGATGAATCAACAAGTTTCAAGTTTGTATCCCCTACTGGGATGGATAGGCAGACTGAACATGTAAACTATAAGTTTAATAATGAGAGGAAAGACCATAAACATCATCAAGGTTCATTCAGGTCTACAAGTTTGAAGTAGTACCACCTATTGGAATCACAATATGAATCGGTCCCTCGCCACCTTTGGGATAGGGATCCATTGGTCGTACAATCAGTTGCTTGCAATCACCTTGTCTTCTGGCCATTTGGTCTGTGTCCGTGAATGCCGTCCTCGATTAGTACTCCCAGCAGTGAGTGCCAAATTACCCTATGAAGCAGGTGCATACTCCTCCTGTACATTATGTGCACCGTTGTCACCAGAGGAGCTTCCTGATTAGTTAGCCTGCATAGATGATATATCAGTTTGTCAGTACAGAAATATAAGCAGGGATGGAAATGTGAAGGTAATTATTATTAGCTACTATTAGACTAGAAATCAATACAGATCCTAAATAAAATCAGCATGTACAACATATACACATAGAATTGATAGTTTACTCAGCATACTGGTTGGGGATAGGTACAAACCATATTTAGACAGGCCGAAGAAATGAGATCCTATATCAAAGCAGCTTGTTGTTCCTTCAACTGCTTCCTTGTGCGATACTTATATACCAATGCTTATATACCAAAGCATCATTAAAGTGTACATTACATTAGGCAGGTACATGAAAGAAGAGGACAAAGCAACAGTTAGTAAAGTGCACTAGGATTATATGATTGTACACACGATTAATATACTAAAAAGAACTAACAATTGTAGCAGTACACATAGTCCAGAACAATTGATAGATAATTTGCAATTTAAACATAATAAAGGCAGATTAACAAGGCAAATTAAATGCCTGATTGGTTGATGAACAAGCACTAGGATTATATGATTCTACACAAGATGAACATGCAGGACTAATGGAAATTATGCAGAAGGAAAAAGATAACTTGGCAGCAGCCACATCAGGATCTGTGACCATGATATACAGATCGAGTTTCTTTTGAACAAATAAAAATAGAAAATGAACAGCAGCCAGAGCAGGATCTGTATCCATGACATATAGATCGAGCCAAATCTGGTCAAGGTGAATGGAGCCTAAACAACAGCAAAGTAACAGGAAGATTGGTGCAACCAGCGTAGTAGGCACAGCAGCATCAGATGCAGCAGCGCACAGCAGTATGGGGTTGGAGGAGCACTGACCTGCGCCGCAGAGGAAGCAGTCCTGCTCGCCGTCGTCATTGCCGAAGGGGTGGATCCGCGTCGCTGCGTTGCTTGAGGTGGCTGGGTCCGCGTCGCCGTCGCAGGGCCGGGTCCCGGCCAAAATTTGCATATTCCCCCGACCCCGCGCATTCCCCCCGACCCCGCGCCATTCCCCCGACCCCGGCGTCATTTCCACCAAACCCTACGCGGCGCAGCGGCATCCACCCCCGGCGGCATCCACCCCGGCGCGCGCGGCTTCCCCAACCACCAAACCCTAGCAGCGGCGCGGCGGCGGGGGCATCCACCCCGGCGCGCGCGGCTTCCCCAACCACCAAACCCTAGCGGCGGCGCGGCGCGGCTGCATCCACCCGGCGGCGCGGCATCCCCGCCCAAGAACCCGAACTAACACTAACACTTGGATCCAAACAGGGCCAAAGTTTCATACAATTCATAAAGTTCATACTCCCTCCGTTCTAAAGTGTAGGCCGCGTTTGACTTTTTTGACCCAAAGTTGACCGCTCGTACTATTCAAAGTTGTGCGCCAGTTATCATATTTTTTGTGGTGACTTGCTTTATTAATATAAAGTCTACATAAATGTGTTTGGATTTGACCATATTTTCACAAATTTTTTGAATAAGACGAGTGGTCAACGTTGGGGTCAAAAAAAGTCAAACTCCATACATTGGGGTCAAAGTTCATGTATTTTTTGAAAATTGTCATCCAACTTTTTGAGATCCACACATAAAGGCCATGTTTGGATCCCTAATGTTAGTGTTAGTGTTAGCACCCCAAACTAACATGTAACAAACTAACACCAATTACCACCTCATGGAGGGGTTAGTTTTTGGGGAGGTGTTAGTCCCAACTAACATCAAAATAACACATATGTTCCAAACTAACAACGGAGGGGGCATGAACTTTCATAAAGTTCATATATTTTTTGAAAATTATCATCCAACTTTTTTAGATCCACACATAAAGGTCATGTTTGGATCCCTAATGTTAGTGTTAGCACCCCAAACTAACATGTAACAAAAACTAACACCAATTACCAACTCATGGAGGGGTTAGTTTTTGGGGAGGTGTTAGTCCCAACTAACATCAAAATAACACATATGTTCCAAACTAACACTAACACTTGGCTACAAACAGGGCCAAAGTTTCATACAAATCATAAAGTTCATACTCCCACCGTTCTAAAGTGTAGGCCGTTTGACTTGTTTGACCCAAAGTTGACCACTCGTACTATTCAAAGTTGTGCACAAGTTATCATATTTTTTGTAGCCACTTGCCTTATTAATATAAAGTCTACGTAAATGACTTTAAATTTGACCATATTTTCACAAATTTTTTGAATAAGACGAGCGGTCAATGTTGGGGTCAAATAAGTCAAACTCCATACATGTTACAACGGAGGGGGCATGAACTTTCATAAAGTTCATATATTTTTTGAAAATTGTCATCCAACTTTTTTAGATCCACACAACGCAGAACCGGGGAACGTAACTCCATCTTAGTACATATCATGACACAAAATACAATCGTTGTTGCTTAATTTTAGGCCATACAAACCGCATAACGTAACTGACTCTGCTTCACACACTTTCGTAACGGGCACATATTAAAAGCCTGTTACTGAAACAAAATTCGTAACGGCATTTGACGGACTCTGCTCGCACATATGTAACGGGCACTTTCCCATTGTCCGTTACTTATATCTATTTGTAACGGTCACTGACACAACCCCCGTTACCGATGGGGATGGGTAACGCCTCACATTTGTAATGGTTGCTTCGGTAAAGCCCGTTACAGATAGGGATGAAGACGACACGGCAGGTTGACATATAAGCGTATATGTGTTGACTCAAATCCCAAACTCGCAAAAATCTCCATTCTCCGCTAAGCTCCGGCCGCCCGTCGCCGCCACGCATCCCGCCGCCCGCCGCCACGCATCCCGCCGCCACCCATTGGAGCGCACAACTCATGGCAACACATGACAATCATGAGATTTCATCAGGTTGAAATTCATTTTCATGTCCTTCACCGACACTAGCCTCTTGAAGTTAGATGAGTAGCCCGAAGGTAGTTTCAAACTGTGCAAAAACTCACTGAATTGTTTTTTCTCCGTCTTAGACCAGTGGTTGTGGCTTTTGGTATTGGGAGGAAGAGTACGTTGAAGTGCTGAACAAGATCAAGGTTGACAGTGCCACTGTGAGAGAAGACAATCTGATGAACAAGATTAAGGAAACAGAAGATGAAGCACTAGTATGGGTGTCTGATGTTAAAGCACTAGTATGCATTGGAAAGGAAATTGTAGTCCTTTTGAAGTGTTTTCTAGTAGTGTTTGTTGTAGCTTGTTGTTGGCTGGATATGATACCTTTCACTAGGTGAACATGAATGAAATGTATTGATCTTCCAAGATGTTCTGGTGATCTATGAAATGGAATGATCTATGATATGTTGGTTGCACATATTTCTGTCGTTTGCATTATCAGTAACGGGCACTTTGGAACTGAAAGTGAAACAGAGTCTGAAACAGAGTCTGAGACAGAGTCTGAAATGCAAATTCAGTACAAATTGCACTTCTGATCATAAAATCGGGTTCAGAATTCCAGGGCAAATATATTACAAATTGCACGACATATATTACAAGTTCCATATATTACAAATTCCCGGACACATATATTACAAATTCCTTGATTTTTTCTTACTTGATCACTGGAAATACCTGTTTATACATGGTTTATCATTTAATACAGGTATAAAATTACAATAACAAAACAATATTTTGAGCATATTTTTGAAGGAAAAAGGAAAAAGCTGAATCTTCAAAACAGCCAGGTACCTGGTGAAATTGGGGGCATTAATCGCGGAGTGTATGGATCATCCGTATATAATCAATCTTCTGACATGTCTCTCAAAGTATCCTCGCGGTTCTCATTTGCCACAAACAATGCTCACTGCGTGAAAAACCAAGATTTGACCAGAGGACCGTAGATCAACACTGACAAACCCATATGTGTCCTTGGACACACCTCTGTTCCCATTGACCCATCGGCAGAAACAAGGCTACCTTGAAGCCTACATAGTCAAGCTCCCAGATCTCCTCGATTTGTCCATAATATGTGCATGTCTCCTTGTCGTTGCCGACGGCATCTATATACGCACACCACTGTTTTGATATATGCTCTTGCCATCCCGACGACGGCATCTATCGCACACCACTGTTTTGATATATGCTCTTGCCATCCTGGGTCTTGGTGTAGAACGTGTATCCATTGATATCATATGCTTGGTATGTTGTAATAGTGAATAATGGCCCCGCTGCTAGTTTTGTTATCAGCTCATCAGTTACAGCAGGGTTGGCAGTATGGACATGATCTCGGAACCAAGTCTTTACTTAAGAACCGTAACGAAACCACAACACTTCGGTGTGACTACTGAGGTGTGTTGTAGCACGGTGAAATGAGCCTTGGAGAAGGAATCTTGATGCGGAGTGATTGACTTTTTGCCCAATGTCCCAACACCTGCAAGCCTACCTTCATGCCGTGAACGAGGCACACCAATGGGCTTTGGGGGTCCATATAACCCATGGCCCACTCCACTGCTTCGATGGTACTGTAGCCACGAACCATGGCTCCCTCCGGAAATGTCCGGTTATGTACCAATGATTTGAGGAAGCCATAGAACCGCAATAGTTTGAGCAAATAATTTGAGCAAACCAACCATAGTGGGCATCAATGTTACCCCACTGTGCTAGCCATCATCAACACATGACAATCATGAGATTTCATCAGGTTGAAATTCATTTTCACGTCCTTCACCGACACTAGCCTCTTGAAGTTAGATGAGTAGCCCGAAGGTACTTTCATACCGTGCAAAAACTCACAGAATTGTCTTTTCTCCGTCTTAGACAATGTGGTTGCAGCTACGGGAAGGTCCGTTCCCGTGTCAGTTTGCTCTGCATAGAGCTCCGGCCTAATGCCCATCTCTTTAAGATCCTCCCTTGCATTTTCGTGATCTTTTCCCTTCCCCTTCTGTTGTAACAGTGTTCCACACATGCTCTCACACACGTTCTTCTTCACATGCATGTTGTCATTGAATGACGCACATCCAACACCTCCCAATACGGTAGCTCCCATAATATTGACTTATTGTTCCATATCCCTTGCACATTTTCTTCTTCACCATCTCTCTTCTTTCTCTTGCCCAGCATGGTGGTCTTCTTTGGTAACTCCTCGATAGTTTTGATGCCTTGGACTTGGAAGTGGATCTCCATTCCGGAAACATAGGCGCCGTTCGATTCTCCTTTTCTCCATTGAACTGACAATCCATGGCCCGGTATGCATGTCTCTTAGGGAGGAAACGACGGTGACCCATAAATACGAATTTCTTCGAGTGCGTCAGCCACAAAGAGCATGTTTCATCTAAGCAATGAGGGCAAGCATCGCCTTTCCTTTTACTCTGCCCGGAGAGGTTGTGCTGGGCCGGATTGTCGTTTATGGTGGTGAATAACATGGCATGCAACATGAAGTACTCACGCTTGAACTCATCCCAAACATCTGTCACACCAGGCCACCAAAGTTTCTTCAGGTCGTCAACCAATTGTCTCAGGTACACATCAATACGGTCACCGGGTTGCTTTGGCCCGGAGACTAAGATTGACAACATCAGGTACTTCTGTTTCTTGCATAGCCAAGGTGTAAGGTTCAGCACTGACAGCACAACAGGCTAGGTGCTACGCGTTGAACTTTGGTTACCAAATGGGTTGACGCCGTCGGTGCTCATAGCGAACCGGATGTTCCTGCAATCGTTGGCAAACCAACCAGAGTGGGCATCAATGTTACCCCACTGTGCCGCATCTGCGGGGTGCCTCATCTTGCCATCTCCCTTGTTTTTTCGCCCTTCGCTATGCCAACGTAAGAATTGGGCCTCCTTTGGTGTGGCAAACATGCGTCTCAAGCGGGAAATAATGGAGAAATACCTTGCCACCCTCACAGGACCCCCTCGGTTACCCTTCCTGCCCTTCCTGCCTCTGATCTGCACGGGCTCGTTCCCATCATCGGCATCATCATCTTCACCATCCTTTTTCCTCTTGTACCAATCGTACCCCCATCTTTTTTCCTCTTGTACCGATCGTACCCACAGTTCGGGCACTTGTCAAGGTCCTCATATTCTCCCCGAAACAACACACAGCTGTTCTTACATGCATGGATTTTCTCAACCTCTAGACCCAAAGGACAGATTATCTTTTTGGCCTAGTAGACAGACCCAACCACTTGGTTTCCCTCTGGTAGCATGTCTTTTGTATGTTGTAAAAGTGAATAATGGCCCCGCTCCTAGTTTTTGCCTTAAGCTGTAGAAGTTTGAGATCTCCAGAAAGGCGAGAGTACTTCTGACAACCAGGGTAGAGGGGTTTCTTTGAATCTTCGACAAATTGTTTCAGCCTCGCTAATTCAGAAGTTGAGTACACGCCTTGAAACTCAACGTCTCTCAACATTTTATCAACATTGTTTACTTGAGGCAGCACATCATCATCGAAGCCCGTAACTTCCTGGTCAGTCATATCCTCAGGCAGACATCGGGTGCGAATGCTTCATCTTTCTCAGAGTTATTTCCGCATCCTCCCCGCCCTGCAATAATAATGTGAAATCAAAGAGTTAAGACATTCCGCTCTACCCTGGAACAACGAGAAATCAAAGAGTTAGTTAAGGCATTTCACCTTCATTAAGACCACCTTGAGCATCATGCCGCGCTTCATCGTCATTAAGAGCTCCTTCTTCGCCTTCATTAAGGCCTTCCTCACCATGCTTGTTCCAACACGTGTAATTTTTTGTGAATCCACGTGTGACCAGATGATAGAAAAGGTTTTCCATTTGTGCGAACTTTTTTTGGTTGGCACAATCAACACATGGGCACCACATTGTAGTCCCACCTCGGTTTCTCATGTCCGCCTCCGCTTGATGAAGGAATTCTCTAACCTATGTTACGAACAGCCCCAAATCTCGAGCTGGTATATACATCCAAGCCCGATCTGCCGCCATCATCTACACAACTTCTATTAAAATATAATGTTTTTAATTAAAAATTACATATATCACATCAAAATCGATCATGATGAAGATCGAGCTAGGAATTACGACAGAGGACGACGAGTGGGGAAAAATCCATACCGGCGAGCTGCGGAGGACGGGGCGCGCGGGCTGCCGGCGGCGTCGCGGAGCTGCTAGCAGCTAGCTACCATAATTGAGCTCCGACACTAGTAACGGGCGTTAACTGGCCAAACCTAACATCGTTACCTCTAGTCAAAGATACGTAACGGGCTTGAAGTGCCTAATACAACTACCGTTACTACTAGTCCCAGCCTGTAACGGACATTTAGCGACCGTTACTGATGGTAGTATTATTGGTAACGGTTGTGTGTAATGTCCGTTACAAGGAATACTAGTAACGGTCGCGAACAACGACCGTTACCAGAAATCATTATTAGTAACGGGCGTTGTTGTGCAGGGGCTGGGCCCGGTCCTGACACGCTTATCAGTAACGGTCGTTGTTTCCGCCCGTTACTGATGTCACACCTTGTAACGGGCTTCGTCAGTCCGTTACCAATACCGCGTTACCTATTTAAGGTTTTCACGTAGTGGGTGTTCATGTGCCTGGGTTGGAGCTGATAGGAGACTGAGCTCAAGTTGTCCCAGGCACTCGATCTATAGCCGAAAAGAAGTGAAGTGCTCCGGATTGGGGGAGCGCAGGCACTAGTGAAGTGAGGTCGATCAGGCCGACCCGAGCTTGCTTGCAACTAGTACCCGGTTCGCGGTTCCAATTCCACCAGCTTCACGAGCTTCTCCGCCACTGCCATGTGGGGCCGGCGAGGCAGCGCCAATCTAGGCCTTTGTTTAGATGGTGAATTGGGGGTGGGGAATTGGGGTTTGTGATCAAATCGTAATCATTGCGACACTGTAGTATTTCGTTTGTTTGTGTAAAAAATTGTCCAAAAAATGATTAATTAAGCTTAAAATATTCGTCTCGAAGAGTACAACAAAACTGTGCATTTAGTTTTTGATTTCATCTAGGTTTATTACTCCATGCATGTTATGACATTTTGATCTGCTGGGGAATCTTTTTTCATAGTACACTTTGGGTTGCTGTTCAGGAACAAAACAAGACCCTAACTACTAACGTTTCGTTAATATAAACATTTTTCAGGTCAGCAGAAGACAATCCGTCCATTCAAAAGCATGTGAAGAACGAGCTCTCTTTTTTAAAACGGAGATTAAACCCGACCTATTAGCGCCAAAAAAAAAACAACCGAACAAGCTCTAAACAGAATTAGCAAAAAATAAATTAAATTTAAAATCGCCGTTGCCGGGTCACCCGCGTGACAGGCGGGAATACTCACCACTATACTACAACGACTTTTAATGTCTAGTTTTTGATTAAATCCCACTTAGCAATTAAAAAGTGACGGTCTGGTACCACAAGCAAAGTTCATTCCATATGGACAGCATTGTGCGATTTACAGAGGGGATTGGAAAGCGTGTAGGTTTCCAATATACTGGACCAGAATTTTAGCAATAAAAGAAAGACCTGAACACCATTGTGGCTTGAAAAGTTGAAGTTGGAAATCGTCAACAGTCCTTTTCAAAAAAAAATCGTCAAAAGTAAGTCAGATAAAGAAGGTGAGGCAGGAGGCCATTTGATTGTACACTATCCACTTTGGATGTTTTATTAAAGAACACGTTGTGCAGCGTTTTCCTATAGGAAGAAACACATGCCTCTAGCAAATACCTACAGAATTTTCTTGCGATATTGTAAGATAGATCAGCTGTACGTTTTCAATATAAAATTTATAACTAATTTATAAGGACTCGAAAGTAAAACATTAAAAATGTTGAATGAATCTGATGACTATCTCTTACTTTTATTATCTCATGTTTTGTCGGTATAGAAGGTACAAAAACATACTATATCAAGATCGTGGGACCACCCTGTTCGCTTGGATTATCAGCCACCAGTCAGCAGTGTTTTTCTCTCAGCAAAATCAGCACCAGCCACCAGCCAGCCAACAGTGTTTTGCTCTCAGCAAAAACCAGCACCAGCGACCAGCCAACCGAACAGAGCCGGTAACTTACTCATTGGAAATAGAAATAAAAAAGGAAAAAAGGACACCAGTTCTCATGGGCTGAGCAATTCCTTTTGTTGGGCCGTCCTAGGCTCGCTGCTCTCCACCCCGCAGTTATCCATTTCCTCTTGCGCCCGTCGGGATTCCGAAACTTTTTAGGTAGTTGACTTTCAATGTTTGAGATTTGTGCGGCTAATATGGGCCACACGATCTCCTTCGTCTTCCACCTCGAGAGGGGCGGTGGTGCCAGTGCGGAGGGGCGCGGCGGCTGGCGGAGGGGTGATACCCAGGCAGGGGCGGCTCAGCGGCGAGGGCGCCGGCGGCGGCGGCGAGGGTTAGGGCTTCGGGGTTTCCGGTCGGGGGCTCCAATGGCCTCCGGCCATAGAAAAGAAGGAGGTGGGGGCGGAGGAAGGTACGACGGCGGTGGAACAGAGATGGGCCTTCGTGGGCCTCTAAGCCAACGCTCCTATCTGGCTTCCGCAAGCCAGATAGGAGCCCCATGCGGCTGCCGCCCTATCACAGGCCGCTTTACTATTCGCGCCACCGACCTCTCTCTGGTAGTGGCGGCGATCGTCACCTCCAGCCATGCTCGACTGCCCCGCCGACCCCCCTGCGACCGAGTCCCCTTGCTCTGGGGACCTCGTCCCATCCGGTACTCCCGGTAAAACCCCTTCCGCGTTGCCCTGACCTTTGGATTTCGATTTGGTGCCCTTGCTCACGAAACCCTCGATTCCAACAATGGCGTCGCGGAGGCTGCGCGTCGCCGCCTCCAGCTCCGGCGACCTGCCCCTGGACATGCTGAGCGAGATCTTGCTGCGGCTCTCAGCCGAGGAGTTGTGCCGCCTCCGCATCGTGTGACCCATCTAGTGCTCTCTCTCACCTACGACTGGGACTTCATCGCCACCCATAGAGCCCGCCACCCGGAGCCGCTCCTCGCCTTCGCACGCTGCGGCGACAATCATGCCCACTGGGTCGACATCGTGGATTCGTCCGGCGAGCTCGTCGGGCGGATGCCGAGAAGCGAGGGTGGTATCTGCATGCTTGGCACACACCTCAGAGCTCGTCTACGTTGTGTGGCTCTCTGGATGCTGAACAGCCTACCACCGGTGCTGCTCTCGCATTGCTGGAGCGCCACTCGGAGTACATGGGGGTAGTCCGGACAAGCGGTTCTCCCTTGGCTACAGCTATGTGGAGCATATGCTTTCGGGCGGATCTCCACCACATGGGAGTACAAGGCACTCCGCATCACCCACTGTTCCATTCACCCCAAAGATAAGATCTGTGAGGTGATCACAATCGACACCAATGGCAGCAACCATGGAGTGTGGAGAGAAATACATACTTGCATAGGCCTTCCTCCCTTATCTGTACAGGTGATGGTAAAGGCCTGATGTCCACGATGATGGAGGACGAGATGAAATGTGTGGTTGTGAATGGAGTGGTGCAGTCCCACACCGCACTGACGATTGCTAGGCAACGCCAGCCGCCGTGGTCCGCTACGAGTAGTCGAACGGCAACCAAGCGACGACCCTTGGCCACCAACAAGAAAATAGATGCCTCGGCGGGAGAGGGCCAACACCCTTCTGCATGCCCCGCGATGGGATTGCCAACACCGGTCGAGGTCGCAAACGACAGTGGATCGCTCGTGCTACCAACCGCGCAGGATCTCTAGAGACGATGCCTAGGAGGGCACGACGACAATGGCGCCACCATCACTCGTCCAGAAGCTGGACAGGGTTTTCACCCAGAGATCTCGTGCAGCAGGGTTGTAGCTCCACAATGACACCCCCAAGAGGGAGAGTGACGTCCACGGACGCCGCCACCATCCGCCAGCATGAAGCTAGCAAGGGCTTTTGCCCAAAGCATCCAACCCACCCTGCATGCGTGCGGCGCAGCAAGATCGGCATCACCGCTGCGACCACCCCACCCGAGTGACGCCTCCGCCGTAATCCTGCATGTCGTGCTGCATCTCCTCCCCTGCTCCGCGCAGCCACCCCCTCCCCCCCCCACACACACACGTCGGCGATCTCGCGGCCTCCACCGGCTCCGGCCGCCGCCGCCGTACCTGTCGCTGCTCGTCGCCCATCAATTGATGGATTTTGCGGACGTTACGCGTATGCCTATTGGTTACTTCATGGAAAAGTTATCGTGAGATAGCATGATTTAATAGCCGGTCATTGTTGGTCAAGATTGGGTAGTATGGGGTATTGGCTAAGTAAGAGGGTGGAAGTAACATTTATGGGCTTCAAATTGGTGATACCCTTTTTGGTTCATATTTCTCGACTCCAGGGATAAATCCTTAGGTCTGTTCTTACTTAGTTGTACCTGACAATAGTGTTGTTGAAGAATTGTTTGGAATTCAATGGATTGCTCTCTATAGTGAAAATCGATGATCTGATCTTAACTGGTTGGATTATGACAACGACGGCTCGTGCGCGTGCTGTTTTCTTGTTGGAGGCGTTATTTTTAGAGATTCTTTCTCGTAGTCCATATGCTGCTTTGTTGCTGTATGAAACTGAAGGTTAAATCGTATGAGTAGTCTGCTTTGACATAATTTTTTATGTCTTCTCTTTTATTTTCTTTTTTAGGATGTGTACATTTTAGCTATGCAGAGGCCGAGAATGATCTTAGTGTAATATAGTATCTTCTTGATGTAATTGACTAAGATTAATAAAGTTTTTCTTATCGAAAAAAGAATATGACCGTACAAGCAGTGGCAAGCATAAATGGAATGATATTCCAAATACCTCAACAACAAACTCATGACGCCTAAATACCTCAACAACAAACTCATGACGCGAACACAAAAGTGAAAGGCTTCAAGCGTAGTATGCCTGAACAGAAAAATACATCCCCCTGTTGATCGCGGTAGGTGCCCATGTTTTCGTTCTTGGGTCATACACTCTCATGGCACGTTCAGCACCCATCCATGTGACGATCATCCCGTCATCTAAAACAGCTACAGGGCACAGGAGTCTACGGTGCTCCCACTCCGGTGCACACTGCACGGAGTACCGTCTGCTCCAGACACCTCTGTCTCCGTCCACCAGAAACCAAATATCCATTGAACACTCCTGGTTCTTGCAATGGACTACGACCAAGCTTCCGCCCAGCTCAGTCAACTGGAAATCACTCCTATGCTGCTCGTACGAGAGCTTGTCGCCGGCGGCACCGAGGAGGCAGCTCACCGGCCCTCGGATTGGCGTTGGGTTCTACTCCTCCGCCGCAAGATCAAAGGAGGCTATGCTATCAGGCTCGAGCTTGCCGGATTTGTCAATGTTGAAGTGATGCATCAAGAAGTAAGCGACTCCGGCAATGACTGCCCTGTTGGTAGGAGACGCATTGACCGGCACCGCCGGCTGTGGCCCCGCCCTCCACCGCCCGCCGCCGCCGCCGTCGAGCGTTAGCACATAGCATGTCTGTGTAGAAAGGGCGGCCTAAGGCCGGTGCCGCCGGCGAACAATTGGAAGCGGAGCACCTTGTAGTTCCCGGTGGAGGGAACGTAGCCGAGTATAAACGGGAAAGCAGTTGAAGTATCCTTAAACTCTGCCAAGGCTGAGGCTTGGCCCGTGGCCTTTTCTAGCATAATGGTTGGGCCCCAGCAAGGCGTGAGACAGACCTTGTCCTGCTGCGAGGTCAGATCGAGGCAGGGCCGTGGGAGGTGTATTCGCCTGATAACGATGTCGCCGCCGGACAAGTCGAAGATGTGGATCTCAGTCATGTCATTGTGGATGCCGGCGAAAAGAGGGTGCCTCGACGTGTGGGCTTTGAGGAAGATGGGATCGGAGGTGAGAGACCGCCATGACCGGCAGACGAGGCGGAGGCGGTAAAGCTGTTTGGTCGGGATGCGGAGCAGGATGTCGAGCAGCACGTCGGTGGGCAGCACGCCGTCGTTGTTGGCGATCAGGGGAGCCTCGTCGCCGTCGACCTTGTCTTGCTTGTGTTTTTGTGCGAGCGCGAGCTCCATATCGCCGAGTTGCTCGGAGATGGGCAGGTGCATGCCACGGGGTGGATTATGATCTACTTGAAAGTAGATAGATGAAGATAGTTACTACTCCCTCCGTTGTCGTTGTCGAAACGAACTCTGGTTGAACATCACGTACTTATATAGGCTACCCCGCCGGCAGTCCTTCAAACTCTAGTTGTTACTTAGTTACAAAAATTAGCTTGTATATGACACATCGACCCCTGCCAATTAATGAATGGATTTCGCATCTTGTATTGGAAGTGGAAGACGTTCCTGAACCATCCGGCACCTGGACCTGCTAACCTCTTGACAATGTTGCCGGAGAGGTCCACACGAACTGGACCTCGGAGTGATCGAGCGCGAAGGCCGACAAGGACACGGTGGCGGAGGGAGTACGTGGTCCTTGATGAAGACGGGGTCGTAGGTGAGCGAGCGCCATGGCCGGCAGACGGCACGGAGGCGGCAGAGGTCGTTGGCCGGGAGGCGGAGCAGGACATCGAACAGAATGTCCGTTGGCAGCAAACTGTAGTCGGCGCCGCCACAGCCGGCGAGAGGATGATGAGCAGCCGGATCGGATGGATTCTCTCTTACAAGGGCGCTGACGCCATTGCTTGCTGAATGTCTAAAGTTCGTGCAGGGCGCTAGTATGTGGATGCCTGGCTCTCTGACCGGTTTGGTAATTGGTACTCTCTCCGTATCGAAATATTTGTCGCCGTTGACTTTTTTCTTACAACTTTGACCATTCGTCTATTCAAAAAATTATCACAAATATACAAAAAGGTAAGTCAAGCTTAAAATACCTACAATAGTAAATCATGTGACAAACAAAATGGATGATATTTGCATAATTTTTTTAATAACATGAATGGTCAAAGTTGTAGAAAAAAGTCAACGGCGACAAATATTTCGATACGGAGAGAGTACCAATTACCAAACCGGTCAGAGAGCCAGGCATCCACATACTAGCGCCCTGCACGAACTTTAGACATTCAGCAAGCAATGGCGTCAGCGCCCTTGTAAGAGAGAATCCATCCGATCCGGCTGCTCATCATCCTCTCGCCGGCTGTGGCGGCGCCGACTACAGTTTGCTGCCAACGGACATTCTGTTCGATGTCCTGCTCCGCCTCCCGGCCAACGACCTCTGCCGCCTCCGTGCCGTCTGCCGGCCATGGCGCTCGCTCACCTACGACCCCGTCTTCATCAAGGACCACGTACTCCCTCCGCCACCGTGTCCTTGTCGGCCTTCGCGCTCGATCACTCCGAGGTCCAGTTCGTGTGGACCTCTCCGGCAACATTGTCAAGAGGTTAGCAGGTCCAGGTGCCGGATGGTTCAGGAACGTCTTCCACTTCCAATACAAGATGCGAAATCCATTCATTAATTGGCAGGGGTCGATGTGTCATATACAAGCTAATTTTTGTAACTAAGTAACAACTAGAGTTTGAAGGACTGCCGGCGGGGTAGCCTATATAAGTACGTGATGTTCAACCAGAGTTCGTTTCGACAACGACAACGGAGGGAGTAGTAACTATCTTCATCTATCTACTTTCAAGTAGATCATAATCCACCCCGTGGCATGCACCTGCCCATCTCCGAGCAACTCGGCGATATGGAGCTCGCGCTCGCACAAAAACACAAGCAAAACAAGGTCGACGGCGACGAGGCTCCCCTGATCGCCAACAACGACGGCGTGCTGCCCACCGACGTGCTGCTCGACATCCTGCTCCGCATCCCGACCAAACCGCTCTGCCGCCTCCGCCTCGTCTGCCGGTCATGGCGGTCGCTCACCTCCGATCCCATCTTCCTCAAAGCCCACACGTCGCGGCACCCTCTTTTCGCCGGCATCCACAAGAACATGACTGAGATCCACATCTTCGGCTTGTGCGGCGGCGGCGACATCGTTATCAGGCGCATACACCTCCCACGGCCCTGCTTCGATCTGACCTCGCAACACGACATGTTCTGTGTCTCACCTTGCAAGGGCCCCAACTTTGTGATACAAAAGGGCACAGGCCAAGCCTCAACCCTGGCAGATTTTAAGTATACTTCAACTGTTTTCCCGTCTATACTCGGCTATGTCCCCTCCACCGGCGACTACAAGGTGCTCCGCTTCAAATTGTTCGCCGGCGGCACCGCCGGCGGCCATAGGCAGTTCGTGCAGGCATGCTATGTGCTAACGCTCGGCGGCGGCGGCGGCGGCGGCGATGGTGGGCGGTGGAGGGCGGCGCCACAGCCGGCGGTGCCAGTCGACGATGCGGCTCCTACCAACAGAGCGGTCATTGCCGGAGTCGCTTACTTCTTGATGCATCACTTCAACATTGACAAATCCGGCAAGCTCGAGCCTGATAGCATAGCCTCCTTTGATCTTGCGGCGGAGGAGTAGAACCCAACGCCAATCCGAGGGCCGGTGAGCTGCCTCCTCGGTGCCGGCGGCGACAAGCTCTCGTACGAGCAGCATAGGAGTGATTTCCAGTTGACTGAGCTGGGCGGAAGCTTGGTCGTAGTCCATTGCAAGTACCAGGAGTGTTCAATGGATGTTTGGTTTCTGGTGAACGGAGACGACAGAGGTGTCTGGAGCAGACGGTACTCCATGCAGTGTGCACCGGAGTGGGAGCACCGTAGACTCGTGTGCCCTGTAGCTGTTTTAGATGACGGGATGCTCGTCACATGGATGGGTGTTGAACGTGTCATGAGAGTGTATGACCCAAGAACCAAAACATGGGCTCCTAGCGCGATCACCAGGGGAATGTATTTTTCTGTTCGGGCATACTACGCTTGAAAGCCTTTCACCTTTGTGTTCGCGTCATGAGTTTGTCGTTGAGTAATCACTACCAGAATGCTTCACATCCGCCCGCCTCCTCCGCCTCGGCCATTTTTGGACCCGATGCTGATGGGGCTTCAGCCCCATCAGCACCGGGTCCAACGGCTAGGAGCGGGGGCGGCGCGAAGATGTGTCAGGGCGGACACATTAGCACCGGGTCGTGGCAAGACCCGGTGCTAATGCGCCCCCTTTAGCACCGGGTGCAGCCAGCAACCGGTGCGAAATGGCCTCGGCACATTAGCACCGGTTGCTGGCTGCACCCGGTGCTAAAGGGGGCGCATTAGCACCGGGTCTCGCCACGACCCGGTGCTAATGTGTCCGCCCTGACACATCCACGCGCCGCCCCCGCTCCTAGCCGTTGGACCCGGTGCTGAAGCCCCATCAGCACCGGGTCCAAAAATGACCGAGGCGGAGAAGGCGGACGGATGTGAAGCATTCTGGTAGTGAAGTATTCCAAATCGCTAACAAGTGGTTGTCCAAATCTTGTAATAGTGTGTCTAGTAGAGCGCTTGGACTAGATATTACCAATTCAAACATCCACTCGATGCCATTTTAGCGGCTATTAATGTCGTTTTCAATGATAGAAAACCAAACATTAAAAAAAGATAAGATTGGTGATTTGTTAGGTTGACCTGACACTTTTTGAGTTTTGAAGCTCACCTTCTATGTGTTATTTATCACTCACACACTCTTTCCTACATCTGCAGAGGAGTGTGTGATGGAGCATGATGCACCGCTAAGTAACGTCAAAATCATTATTAGTACTAATCTCGCTTATTACTCTGTTGATCTATTGATTCTATTGTTGGTTGATTCGATCCCTTATTACAATTGCCATGGGTTTGTATTTATACCCAGGTCTTGATACAACTCCTAGTCGGACACGACTACAATACTTGCCTCCAAAAATAAACGATGAATCCTCGTGTCCATATTGCGTTCCTTGTTCGAACCGGCCTTTTCCTTACATTGATCCACGTCATCACGCCTTCTTGAATGCTACTTCTTTTCGCCTGCGGAATAACGCCTCTGCCGAATGATGACGCGTTCCCGACCGCAGAGTGCCTTTGCCGAATGCTTCAGAGAAAACTCCTTAGCCGAATGGCGACGCGTTCCCGACCGCAGAGCATCTTTGCCGAATATTTCAGCCGAATGGCGACGCGTTCCCGACCGCAGAGCATCTTTGCCGAATATTTCAGCCGAATGGCGACGCGTTCCCGACCGCAGAGCATCTTTGCCGAATATTTCAGCCGAATGGCGACGCGTTCCCGACCGCAGAGCATCTTTGCCGAATATTTCAGCCGAATGGCGACGCGTTCCCGACCGCAGAGCATCTTTGCCGAATATTTCAGCCGAATGGCGACGCGTTCCCGACCGCAGAGCATCTTTGCCGAATATTTCAGCCGAATGGCGACGCGTTCCCGACCGCAGAGCATCTTTGCCGAATGCTTCAGAGAAAGCCCCTTAGCCGAATGGCGACGCGTTCCCGACCGCAGAGCATCTTTGCCGAATATTTCAGCCGAATGGCGACGCGTTCCCGACCGCAGAGCATCTTTGCCGAATATTTCAGCCGAATGGCGACGCGTTCCCGACCGCAGAGCATCTTTGCCGAATATTTCAGCCGAATGGCGACGCGTTCCCGACCGCAGAGCATCTTTGCCGAATATTTCAGCCGAATGGCGACGCGTTCCCGACCGCAGAGCATCTTTGCCGAATATTTCAGCCGAATGGCGACGCGTTCCCGACCGCAGAGCATCTTTGCCGAATATTTCAGCCGAATGGCGACGCGTTCCCGACCGCAGAGCATCTTTGCCGAATATTTCAGCCGAATGGCGACGCGTTCCCGACCGCAGAGCATCTTTGCCGAATATTTCAGCCGAATGGCGACGCGTTCCCGACCGCAGAGCATCTTTGCCGAATATTTCAGCCGAATGGCGACGCGTTCCCGACCGCAGAGCATCTTTGCCGAATATTTCAGCCGAATGGCGACGCGTTCCCGACCGCAGAGCATCTTTGCCGAATATTTCAGCCGAATGGCGACGCGTTCCCGACCGCAGAGCATCTTTGCCGAATATTTCAGCCGAATGGCGACGCGTTCCCGACCGCAGAGCATCTTTGCCGAATATTTCAGCCGAATGGCGACGCGTTCCCGACCGCAGAGCATCTTTGCCGAATATTTCAGCCGAATGGCGACGCGTTCCCGACCGCAGAGCATCTTTGCCGAATATTTCAGCCGAATGGCGACGCGTTCCCGACCGCAGAGCATCTTTGCCGAATATTTCAGCCGAATGGCGACGCGTTCCCGACCGCAGAGCATCTTTGCCGAATATTTCAGCCGAATGGCGACGCGTTCCCGACCGCAGAGCATCTTTGCCGAATATTTCAGCCGAATGGCGACGCGTTCCCGACCGCAGAGCATCTTTGCCGAATATTTCAGCCGAATGGCGACGCGTTCCCGACCGCAGAGCATCTTTGCCGAATATTTCAGCCGAATGGCGACGCGTTCCCGACCGCAGAGCATCTTTGCCGAATATTTCAGCCGAATGGCGACGCGTTCCCGACCGCAGAGCATCTTTGCCGAATATTTCAGCCGAATGGCGACGCGTTCCCGACCGCAGAGCATCTTTGCCGAATATTTCAGCCGAATGGCGACGCGTTCCCGACCGCAGAGCATCTTTGCCGAATATTTCAGCCGAATGGCGACGCGTTCCCGACCGCAGAGCATCTTTGCCGAATATTTCAGCCGAATGGCGACGCGTTCCCGACCGCAGAGCATCTTTGCCGAATATTTCAGCCGAATGGCGACGCGTTCCCGACCGCAGAGCATCTTTGCCGAATATTTCAGCCGAATGGCGACGCGTTCCCGACCGCAGAGCATCTTTGCCGAATATTTCACGTTAGCACATAGCATGTCTGTGTAGAAAGGCCGGCCTAAGGCCGGTGCCGCCGGCGAACAATTGGAAGCGGAGCACCTTGTAGTTCCCGGTGGAGGGAACGTAGCCGAGTATAAACGGGAAAGCAGTTGAAGTATCCTTAAACTCTGCCAAGGCTGAGGCTTGGCCCGTGGCCTTTTCTAGCATAATGGTTGGGCCCCAGCAAGGCGTGAGACAGACCTTGTCCTGCTGCGAGGTCAGATCGAGGCAGGGCCGTGGGAGGTGTATTCGCCTGATAACGATGTCGCCGCCGGACAAGTCGAAGATGTGGATCTCAGTCATGTCATTGTGGATGCCGGCGAAAAGAGGGTGCCTCGACGTGTGGGCTTTGAGGAAGATGGGATCGGAGGTGAGAGACCGCCATGACCGGCAGACGAGGCGGAGGCGGTAAAGCTGTTTGGTCGGGATGCGGAGCAGGATGTCGAGCAGCACGTCGGTGGGCAGCACGCCGTCGTTGTTGGCGATCAGGGGAGCCTCGTCGCCGTCGACCTTGTCTTGCTTGTGTTTTTGTGCGAGCGCGAGCTCCATATCGCCGAGTTGCTCGGAGACGGGCAGGTGCATGCATGCCACGGGTGGATTATGATGATCTACTTGAAAGAAGATAGATGAACATAGTTACTACTCCCTCCGTTGTCGTCGTCCAAACGAACTCTGGTTGAACATAGTTACCACGTACAGTTTATAGGCTACCCCGGCAGTACGTCCTTCAAACTCTAGTTGTACTTAGTTACAAAAATTAGCTTGTATGTGACACATTGACACCTGTACCTCTAGCCAATTAATGAAGGGATTTCGCATCTTGTAGTGGAAAACGTTCCTGAACCATCCGGCACCTGGACCTGGTAAGCGACAAAACTCTCTGCACGTACTGTGAACAAATTGGCAAAATTAAAGAATAATCAAATTCAGTTATTGGCAAACATTCGAATCATCATCGCTCCCACCCCTCTTATATATATCGTCTTATATGCAATAGCACATATTTATTGGTTACCGACTTACCGACACAAAAGTCATTCATCACATAATCCATGTGATTGTAATAGTGTATTTTGCTATATGATTTGTCTTACATGAATCACATTAGAAATTACAATATTTTCCTTCACTATTGCAGTTCCATGTTTCATACTACAATAAAATGAAGGGCAGGATTTGGTATGCTGAACCAAGAAACTCATGATTCAACAATCAACACTGAAAATTTGGACACAAGAGGCTTCCTCGATGTATGCCAATGGGAATATAATCTCCTATCTTTGCCAGATCAGCCCATGTGTTTGTTCTCGGATCATACGTCTTGAGGTCTAGACTCCTGTCCACCGAGAAAATTATCTTCCCATCATCTTAAGTGGATAGCAATACCCCTGATGATCCGACAAGCGTGCGTACCGCGACGAGTATCGTTGCTCCATAGACTATTTACTCTGTCCTCCAAGAACCATAGATCCGTTGAGGGATCTGGAGAGCCGTAGGATCTGCAATGGACCATGACCAGGTGCCCCTTCAACTCAGCTAATTGGAAGTCACTTCTGTGTTCAATGAAGCTGAGTTTATCATCATCAGCAAGAAGGCCACTGACCGTTCCTTGGAGTGTTGTGTGGCTCCACTCCTCTGTGGCTAGATCAAATGAGGCTACCTCATCGGGCTCGTCGCTGGTGTTCGTCAAGAAGTAGGCGACGCCACCGATGACGATCCTGCTCTTGGACTCCGTCGAGACCTCCACCGGAGCGCGTGGCGGCTTCGCCTTCCACCTGATCTTCTCCTTGCTGTGGAGTGCCATGATGTCACACGCCTGCATGAAATCATTGTTTGGCACACGAGAGTAGTAGAAGCGAAGCACCTTGTGCTCTCCAGTAGAGGGGACTTGCCCAATTATACAAGTCGGCCATGACGTAGTGTGCATGCTGACCTCCTCCTCGATGCTTGGCACAACAGTAACGGCGCCAGTGGCAGAGTTGATGACCACACATGTTGGCCCCATGAGCTCCGAGACGCAGACCAGGTCTGCGAGCTGAGTTCCAGCGGCGGCGAGGCGATGCTGCGGGCGCCGCCAGCGGCGGCTAACCTCTTGACAATGTTGCCGGAGAGATCCACGAACTGGACCTCGGAGTGAGCGCGAAGGCCGACAAGGACACGGTGGCGGAGGGAGTGGTCCTTGGTGAAGACGGGGTCGTAGGTGAGCGAGCGCCATGGCCGGCAGACGGCGCGGAGGCGGCAGAGGTCGTTGGCCGGGAGGCGGAGGAGGACATCGAACAGAATGCCCGTTGGCAGCAAACTATAGTCGGCGCCGCCGGCGGCGGCGAGAGGATGATGAGCAGCGGCCGGATCGGATGGATTCGTCCTTCTAAGTGCTGACGCCATTGCTAGCTGAATGTCTAAAAAGTTCGTGCAGGAGCAGGACGCTGCCTGGGGTTCGTCGTGACTTATGTGGATGCCTGGCTCTAACTTGTTTCGTAGTCGAAACGAACTCTAGCTAGTTGAACTTGATAGGCTAGTCCATCGACGTCCAAAAAAGGGTGGGCTTCTTATTTCCTAATTATATTTAGCGCGCTTGTACTCCCTATCTATCTGTCTATACTAAAATCTATCTATCTATCTATCTATCTATCTATCTATCTATCTATCTATCTATCTATCTATCTATCTATCTATCTATCTATCTATCTATCTATCTATCTATCTATCTATCTATCTATCTATCTATCTATCTATCTATCTATCTATCTATCTATCTATCTATCTATCTATCTATCTATCTATCTATCTATCTATCTATCTATCTATCTATCTATCTATCTATCTATCTATCTATCTATCTATCTATCTATCTATCTATCTATCTATCTATCTATCTATCTATCTATCTATCTATCTATCTATCTATCTATCTATCTATCTATCTATCTATCTATCTATCTATCTATCTATCTATCTATCTATCTATCTATCTATCTATCTATCTATCTATCTATCTATCTATCTATCTATCTATCTATCTATCTATCTATCTATCTATCTATCTATCTATCTATCTATCTATCTATCTATCTATCTATCTATCTATCTATCTATCTATCTATCTATCTATCTATCTATCTATCTATCTATCTATCTATCTATCTATCTATCTATCTATCTATCTATCTATCTATCTATCTATCTATCTATCTATCTATCTATCTATCTATCTATCTATCTATCTATCTATCTATCTATCTATCTATCTATCTATCTATCTATCTATCTATCTATCTATCTATCTATCTATCTATCTATCTATCTATCTATCTATCTATCTATCTATCTATCTATCTATCTATCTATCTATCTATCTATCTATCTATCTATCTATCTATCTATCTATCTATCTATCTATCTATCTATCTATCTATCTATCTATCTATCTATCTATCTATCTATCTATCTATCTATCTATCTATCTATCTATCTATCTATCTATCTATCTATCTATCTATCTATCTATCTATCTATCTATCTATCTATCTATCTATCTATCTATCTATCTATCTATCTATCTATCTATCTATCTATCTATCTATCTATCTATCTATCTATCTATCTATCTATCTATCTATCTATCTATCTATCTATCTATCTATCTATCTATCTATCTATCTATCTATCTATCTATCTATCTATCTATCTATCTATCTATCTATCTATCTATCTATCTATCTATCTATCTATCTATCTATCTATCTATCTATCTATCTATCTATCTATCTATCTATCTATCTATCTATCTATCTATCTATCTATCTATCTATCTATCTATCTATCTATCTATCTATCTATCTATCTATCTATCTATCTATCTATCTATCTATCTATCTATCTATCTATCTATCTATCTATCTATCTATCTATCTATCTATCTATCTATCTATCTATCTATCTATCTATCTATCTATCTATCTATCTATCTATCTATCTATCTATCTATCCCCCACCCTCACACAAAGCACCCACGTGTCGGGCTTTGGTGGGAGGGAAAAACTAAAAAGCATCAAAATTTTTGCATGTTCCAAACTCTTTTAGTTGTTTCCCGCTCAACTTTTTTCACCCAAAAAAGAACCCACCTAAATATACCCACATTTATACCCACGTCTATACACAATTATCCCGTATGTCTAATAGGCAATAAATCGAAGAGTTTTTCTTCATATAAATAAACGTGCGTGGTACTTGAGTTGAGACAAATGTATAGAAGAGAGTTTAGCACGCGCGTGCCGCGCGCGGGTATTGCAACTATATTTTATATGTTATATTTGATTGATTTATTTTATACATGTGACGTGCGCACATGTGCCTTTACTCTATACTAAAAGGATCCTAGAGAATTGAAAACACTTTTTATCCAAAAAGATACCACCACCCTCACACAAAGACCCACGTGTCGGGCTTTGGTGGGAGGAAAAAACTAGAAAGCATCAAAATTTTTGCATGTTCCAAACTCTTTTAGTTGTTTCCCCTCTCAACTTTTTTCACCAAAAAAGAACCCACCTAAATATACCCACATTTGTACCCACGTCTATACACAATTATCCAATTATCCCGTATTGCTAATAAACAATAAATCGAAGAGTTTTCTTCATATAAATAAACGTGCGTGGTACATGAGTTGAGACAAATGTATAGAAGAGAGTTTAGCACGCGCGTGCCACGCGTGTATTGCAGCTATATTTTATATGTTATGTTTGATTTATTTTATTTATAATGTGTGTGCGCACGTGTGCCTTTACTGGTATATATAGATGCTTGTAGACTTACACGTACGTATTGTGTTTTGATATCGTACTTGTCATCGTGCACTTGACGTGTCCTTTGAAATTGATTAGCCTACTCTTTGGAAACATGTTACACCAAGAATGAACTTGCATTCCAATCGTATTTAATTTCTACCACGTACATTGAAATGGCACTATGGTTTCCTGTGAAAATTAAAAGGGGTCGATGAATGCCCTGTTTAATTTATTCCTACGTACTCAATTTCATGGCGTCGCTATTCTTATTCTTAAAACGTATCATACATATAGGTAAATGTGATCAAGTTTGCGCTCCATGTTTCCAGATGCACAACTTTATCATCTCGACTTCCAAAAAGGTCAAATTAGTCTGCCAAAGCTTCAGTTTTGACGGAACAAACTACAAGTCCGTCCCCGTCCATATCCATCTACCCATGTCGTCACTTGCGTAGCTACGAGAGTAGTTTAATTATAGCTATATATGTTAATATCGTGACAAAAGAAGAAAAGTAGTACAAATAAATCGACAGCAGCAAGGCCGGGATCTTTGCTCATGCATGGGTTTGTCTTGGCATTGCCCTTTTTTTATCCGACCTGATTGACCAGATCATTACCGTTGATGAGAATCAAATACGTACACACGCATGTGGAATGGGAAGGACGAGTAAACGAATGGAAGAATAAGAATATAAATATCCTTAATTAAGGATCTTTTTTTTGAGAATCTTAATTAAGGAACCTAGTTGACTATAGTACGTAGCGCTATTTAGCAGCAAGTACGTACCGTAACCGTGACTGCTGGATGCATGCTAACCGCTTGGTATTGCAACTATATTTTATATGTTATATTTGATTGATTTATTTTATACATGTGCGTGCGCACATGTGCCTTTACTCTATACTAAAAGGATCCTAGATAATTGAAAAAACTTTTTACCCAAAAAGATACCCCACCCTCACACAAAGGACCCACGTGTCGGGCCTTGGTGGGAGGAAAAATCTAGAAAGCATCAAAATTTTTGCATGTTCCAGACTCTTTTAATTGTTTTCCCACTCAACTTTTTTCACCCAAAAAAGAACCCACCTAAATATACCCACATTTGTACCCACATCTATACACAATTATCCCGTATTGCTAATAGACACTAAATCGAAGAGTTTTTCTTCATATAAATAAACGTGCGTGGTACATGAGTTGAGACAAATATATAGAAGAGAGTTTAGCACGCGCGGCCGTGCGGGTATTGCAACTATATTTACCTTTACTAGTTTAGCTAAATATAGCTTCTAAATCGAGATAATCGTATCCCTGTTCCATTCTTATATAGCATCAAAATCGAGATCGTGTCGTTCTCCTATCCCTTTTGCTTTGATCTTGTCGCCAACGGATGAACTCCGGCGAGCCCTCTGTTTGGAGACGAAGTGGACCATCCCCTCCGATCCCGTTAGCCCCCATTACCCCTCGTCTCTGCATAGCACCGGCAGGCGGGAAAGGAACCATACGTCGTCTCCCTGATCTGTTCTCCAAACAAGATTTATTTATTCAGAACTCTTTCCGATATCCAAAACTTCTCATATACTACCAAGAAATACTAGATAATCCTAGAAGCGCATCCATATATACATTTTGTGTTCAAATCCATCATGTCTAAGCACAAACTAAATTCTTTAGTTTCGGTATAAACCATATTCTCGTGTATACAAGTATGTGTTGGTGGTTGAAGCGTTGCGGTTTTTGTTAAGCTGTATTTGGAACATGCATCTTATCCAATTTGACCCCAAATTTTCTAGGTAAAAGTCCTACCAGCGCCTAGACGTTCGATGGAAAATTTTTGCGGACGGTCCATTGCAACATAAGAAATAAGAAGTTGCAACATCAAAAATTATCTTTTGCAACATCAAATATATTAGAAAAGATAACGATATCGGATCTCACGGGATTCTCATGAAAAAACAAATCCGATGCAACAAACGATGATGTTTCATACAACAATCGACTCGAATCACCTTTTTCTCTCGAAAGAACGACTTTCAAAATTCAGCTATTGAAACATCCGAGAACACCTCATACAACATCACAAAATTACAATTTAACATCACCAAAATCACGATTGCAACATCACAGATCGCGGAACATATGCAACATCCACAATGCAATAATAAAAAAACTAAATTACAACATCATAAATCACTTATTGCAACATCCAAAATCCTACCTTATAAGCAGGCGCACGAAGAGATGACAACAAAGCACGGAGGAAGGCGATGGCGTCAGCGCGGGAGAGGGGTAGGCGGCGGCTGTGTGGGGAGGAGCGGGGAGGGAGGCGGCAGTAGCGGTGTGTGGAAGGGAGGAGGCGGCGGCATGTGGAAAGGAGGTGGCACGAGAGGAGTAGGGAGTCGGGGCAGGGGCAGCGCGCGAAGAACCGGGGAGGGGTGGCGCCGGAGGCGCAGTGGGGAGGAGTGGTGGCGGCGGTGGCGGTGGCGGCAGGGCGGTGAGGAACGGGGAGACGCGCGGAGGAGAGGGATGAAGGAATTACGATGGCGGCGCGCGGGAGAAAAAGGAAGGCAACAGTGATATCATACAGATGGGGAAAAGGCGGAAGGGGCCGACGAAATGGTGGAATGGGACGGCGTCCGATGGATCGGACACCCTATACATACGTAGCATTACCGATTCTCAAAAAGTAGTAGTCTAAATTACTACCCTTAAGTATGGACAAAATCAGGATAATTGCCTAAAGTATGTTTTGGTTTATTTTACACCCACAAGTTTCTCAATCGGTCCAATCTATCCTTCATCAGCTTTGTCTTTTTTGTTTCTACATGCACAAGTGACGTTTTAAGTTAATTTTTTTGGTGAAAGAGCATCTAGCCCAGTGGTTAGAGAACCTGACTAGTACCTAACAGACCCAAATTCGACTCCCTGTGGGAGCGAATAATTGGGTTCAAAATAAAAAAATATAAAAAATAGGTAAGGGCTTCCCCTCCCAACTTCGGTCAAAAAAATTTAAAATTTTTGGGTTGATAGAGGACCACATAAAGTATTTTAAAAAATATAATATAATTTTTCATTATTATTTTGAAATGATACAATAGTTAATAATAAATTAACCATGTTGATATAAAATTTTATGAGAAATAATGACGAAAAATTCATATTATATTTAAAAAATACTTTATGCTGTTCTTTATCATCCTTCAATGTTTTATCTTAAAACACGGCTTATGTACAAAGAAACAAAAAAGAGAAATCTTGTGAAAGGTAGATTGGACCAATTGAGATATTTGTAGGTGTAATATGAACTAAAACATACTTTAGGTGGTTATCCGTACTTTGTCGATACTAGAGAGTACTATTTTAGACTTTTTTGTTCTAAAAGTCAAATAGGCACTTATATGAGTGTCTATAATATCTTTGTAACAAAAATCATATTTTCTTAAACCTAAAAATTCATATTCCTAGGAGCTTTCTACAAAATATCTTGAGTTTTTCAAACTCTTTGGATGCCGCCAGTCCTCATGGCATTGGCCAGCGGTGCACGCACCACTACGATGGTCCATAAGAGCATCTCTAGCTGAACCCTGTTTTCCAATCCAACTATGGTATTGGAGAAGTCACTGGAAAAATAATGTTCCAGCAGAACCTTCAATATCTTTCCCTTTTTCTAATATTATTGGGATAACAGACATGTGGTGTTCCACATCAATCTCCGCCACCACATGCATGAAAGCTCTTTCAATTGATAACAGGTCACTGAAGATGATGGAAAATAAACATGTGCTTCCTTGGCTTTGTTTCATGTCTTACTTTTGTCATTGAAAATGGATAAATATAACAACACTGAAAAATATATTATAATATTCATTTACATATACTAGTGGAGAAATAGGCTTTTGTCCTGGTTTCCAACCCCATTTAATCCCTTTTTTCGAACCGCGACAAAATGTTTGGGTCCCGGAACGTCTAAAAAGTTTAGCATCATATGAGATTCAAACCCACAACCATCTAGTCTCGTGTAGAGCCTTCAAACCGCCCCACCTACAAAGCATACGTGACTCTAAGTGGATGCCTGTTATTTATAGTAACTCGTGGATGACCCTTTAGTCTGGGTTGGTGGGTCCAACGGGGACTAAAGGGGTTTTAGTCCCGAGTTGAGTCCTCAACCGGGACTAAAAGAGTGACCTTTAGTACCAGTCCCGGTGGAGCCCCCAACTGGAAAACTCCTCCAAAACTCCTGTGGATTGCAACCTGGGACTAAAAGAGATATTAGTCTCATGCAAAAAAAATTACACGGGATAAATGCAAAGGATGGAAAATCCATTCTCTACCAGTGATAGGGCCGACCATAGCTGCCAACACGAGCACTGAATCCAGGTGCACTTCCCCCGTCGCCAATCCAGATCCCTACCATTTTCAGGTGCATGCAAGTGTTCATACGGAGCAGCAAGGACCGATCGAATGATTGATCAAGGTGGTAGTCTTGTGGCAACGAGACATGTTTGTTGGCGTATACGCCGAACGCCGTGCACGTTAACTCCCAAGTCCCAATCAAGTCAAGCAGGTACGGATGGGATATGTGTTGGTCGTGGAGTACAACACTCTGCGTAGTTTAACTGGATTGAAGCTCGGTACGTAAGTAGTAGTTCTAAACTTCATAAAAGTATCGGGCAGATTCAAATATAAAGAGTCAGCATACATCCGTCCACAATATGGGCCATCTCACTTCCCAGAGCAAGCGTTGAACATAAAAACTATAGATTGTAAGGTAAACAATATATGCATGGAAAATCATTATTTTTTACATCATGATAACAACTTTTTTTCCTGTGCAGCCAGCTTCAAGTACTAAATTAAAGTAGGGCACAGTGCTAATTTATAACACAATACAAACAAAATATTTCTCTTGTTATAAGATACCACCAAATAGATTTTGTTATTTCCCAGGCAGATCTTTTGATTTAGCCCAAAGAAATACGTATAATCCAGCAATCACTATTGTTGTGCCAAGTAGGCTGCTCATTGAGAAATAGAGGATTCCATCAATAATTGCAAAATGCCATATAACAAAATATATAATACGATAATATGCTTGCTATGAGTAACAAGAACCCTTTCCATTCCAAAATGTTGGTCATTTTATATTTTTAATAAGTCATACTTATCTAATTTTGACCAAGTTTACGAAAATGCACCAACATCTACACCTTTAAATCAATTATTAAATCCATAATGAACTTACATGTGTCTTGATTACACATTATTTATGGTATTGCATATATCGATATGTTTTTTATAATAAATTTAGTCAAAATTATACATCTAACACGCACTTGCTTTAAATTTTCCATCTTCATAAGAATTTTTTGAAAACAAATTAGCATCTCACTTTTGTGACATAGTACATCTATGAATGCACTATGACTGTGCCAAATTTCAATTTTTTTTGAATGATCGAAATAATGTTTTTTAAAAAAAAATTGGTTTCCACGTTTCATTCCACCATGCAGTTGGTTTCCACACTATATATTTCCCCAAAGAAACTGACCTTCCTAGTGTAATGATGTCTCCTAAAAGGATGGAGCCCAATACAACCGTGAAGACAAGTGATAATGGGCTGAACATTGGAGGATACGCTGGACCTCGCTTGGCAACTACCCATGAATTCAGGCTATATTTCCCTGCTGTTGCAAGAGCCCCCTGTGCCACAACAAGTGTTTATTGTTATTTTCATGATAACACAATCATGGAAAAACATATGCACGCATTATATACCTTTGTTAAATTTGTTGTATTTTACGACTTGCAGTTGCTCTACGTCTAGCCTTTACTCCAGTTTTCCGGTGTTTATTGCTTCATTAAATTAAAGAGCTAGCATGATTTGGAGTATTGAATTGTAGCCTAATTTCTAACTTATAGTTTTTCTTGAATTTTATTGTGCATAAAGAATCTGATGGCTTACCGAATACACAACTGTCAGAAGTTTTAGATCCCATCCAAGCTTCCATGCGTTCCCGTCTATTCTAACAACTACTCCAGTAAATGCTGTCATCAATCCTCCAACCAAGCATGTTGCCATGGATGACCAATATTTGTATGGATATACTTCGTGAACCTTTGACTGCACTAACACATCATGTTATAACTTTTTCCAGACTCCTACACATACCTTGTACAAAAAGGATCTCGTGAAAGGGCCCGTATCAGTACCTGAATCAGGTACCAGCAAGCATATGCAAAGCTGCTGGCCACCAGGAGGATTGTTCCTCTTATATGATTGCTTTCAGCCTCTGTCTGTTCATTTTTGTGGTACTGAAGAATGGAATTCCATAGATGCAGCTCATTGTCCTTACAAAAGGTTATGACCATTGTGCCTCCAACAGAGACCAGGACACCAACTATCTTCAGTGATCCAGCCAATGTGGCGAGCTGCAATCTCTCCATTCTAATTTGTCGATACAAAACACATGTTAATAGAAATATCATATTAGGATAGCGAAATTTTGTGGCCGGTATTATATACATATGTATGAAAGACACTTTTCCAAATAACATACTAAAATGGACTAAAGATTCTTACTTGAATATGAGAGAGAGAATGAAGGTGATGAGTGGGATTATATTAAGAAATATGATGGCGTATGATGATGTGGTATCTCGGAGACCGTTGTAGTATAGGTTTATTGGCACTGCATACCTGTATATCATAGCATGTGATATTTGATCAAGAAATGTGCCTTTAGTATTCAAGAACATCACACTTTTTTCCATTTCCATCCATATTTAATATATATTTAATTTATGCTTGTAAACGGATCAGCACCCGATGAACGCGTTGAAGATAATCCACCGTGAGACACGCCAGTTCATCATCTCCCTCCACTTGTCCCTACACGAAATTAATCAATGAACTAAGTTAGAACAGTTATATACTCTTTAAGCTCAGCCAACCCAGTGATCGGATGAACCGAGCAGTCCGCATGCACCTCTCACAGATGATTGCGAAGGGTAGGAGGAACACGGTGCCAAAGGCACTGCGGTAGGTAACGAGCGCGAAGACGAACATGCCGTGGCCAATCACCACCTTGGAAAGCAGGACCAATCCCGTTTGGAAAAGCTGCACCAGCACCATTGCCGCCGGCGCCTTCCAACTACCTGCCCTAGCAGTGTGCTTGGGAGATTCATATGTGTCAGTATCTGTTGCGGCGGCTGCTGATCTTGTGACTATAACCTGCAACGTTTAAACATTTCTTGGCAACTTAGGGCCATGAAAGACGCACAAAAAAATGAAAGACACACAAAAGAAAGGTAAACAGGTGTATGAGTAAGATGGAACCGGAGGTGGATGCTGGTGATCAAGAAGCAGAGGCTGCTCCTCGTCTACTGATTCCATGATAGTTTGTGTGCCCTTCTGTTGCTAGATTTGGAGTTGCGTGCTATATATTAGGCTAATCCTACTAGAGATTTTAAATTGATGTTTCCAAGATGACCCCATCAGCGTGGAAAAAATGAATGCTGCTCCTTTTCTGCTGGTATGATTGGATTTATTAATTAACCTAGGCCCACTACTTGAAGGGACATCTTTTGTCTAGTTTACACTAGCAAATGGCTGTGTTGCTATGGGTGGAGAAGAATTCATGAGTGAAGGAACGCGTGAGCCATAGATGCCGATGGCCGCATTCAACTACTGGAAGCTGGATTTTCCTTAAGTGTGGTAAAACCGACAGGGAAATTCCAAATCCCGACGTCGGACCGACAAGGAATAACCCACAGGGATATAGCGACAGGAAATTAAAGATTTGCTTGAGGGTATATTATTTCCCTGTCGGTTGCACAATTTTCCTGTAGATTTCCAACCGATAGGGATATTTAGGTTCGTCAGGTTTGTAATTAATTTTTCTGTCATTTGAAACCCACAGGGAAATTGGTCTAACTGACAGGCAAAAGTACATAACCCTGTCGCGATTTAGCTTTTTAACCCTGTCTGTGCTCTCCGTCAAAAAAATACACATTTTCCTATCATTTTTATTCCGACAGGAAAATTTTAGGAAACCGACCGGGTAACATCCAACAGAAAAATTAATATAATAATTATATTCAGCTAGCTGGAACAATATATCAGAAAGAATATGTTACAAAAGCCAAACCCAATTGTTCACAGACAATTCAGAATCAATGCATATAATGTCCACATCCATCATTTCATACACATATCAGCACATGTTTGGCACCAGTACAGGTTAGCAAAATAAGCAGCCTGCTAATAAAGCCATAACTTCTAGCATAATTCTAGCTAGAGATTAGCTAGTAGAGTCATACTACCAAATATCACTACATGAGACGATGAAGTCAGCTGCCAAAACAGCACCAGAAATATGACCTTTAATCTCACACTAGCAGACGCGGCACGTGCGCACGCACGTGTGTGTATAGAGCTTTAGCTATTCTTAAATTTAGAGGCACATTATTTTTCGAATTAGTTGGTCTTTATTTATATGGAGAAAAACTCTTCAATCTTTTATCTTTTAGCAATACGGGATAATTGTGTGCATGTGGGGAGTTAGGGCCCACCTGGCCGGAGGTGGGTACGCGCGGGACGTTGGATGAAAAAAGTTTTGCGGAGAATGAACTAAAAGCGCCTGGAACATGCAAAATTTTTTATGCTTTGTAGTTTTTCCCTCCCACCAAAGCCCGACACGTGGGTCCTCTGTGAGAGAGTGGGGGTGTTTTTTTGGGTAAAAAGTGTTTTTAATTCTCTAGGATCCTTTTAGTATAGATATATGTTTGTTCGTAGTTTCCTTATGTGTTGTATCTACCCACAAGGTAATTTTCCGGTGTGCTTGGTTATTTTCTTGTGTGTTCTTCCAAAACCGACAAGGAAATACCAATTTCCCTGTGCATTCTTTCAAAACGGACAAGGAAATATGAATTTTCCTGTGTGTCCGGTTATTTCCCTGTGTGTACCCGAAATAACCCTCATGGAAATTGGACACACACAGGGGAATACCACTTTCCAGTAGTGTTCGATGAGAAGCACGAGAAAGAAGAAATTCTCAGAAGACGTTGCGCCTAGGAACGACGGTGATTCGATGACGAGGATGCGAGCCATGTGAGAAGGCGAAAGGGTGCGTGTGGTGGTGCGGAACAACGAGAGAAGGAGAGGTACTATAGATTGATTAATACCATGCATTGCTATGGGTGAAGGGGACTTCGTAAGTAAAGGCACGCATGAGCCATTTTTTAGGGTCCCAATTCTGCATCCGATGAGTAGCAGGCAAAGAGAGATCCTTGGCATACGTTACGCCCAGAAGGATGGCGGGTGACGGGGGTGCGAGCGGCGTGAGAAGACGAAGGGATGTGTGCCCCTTTGGTGAGGGATGGTGAGAGGGGACAAGGTAGTTCGGGTAGATAAATGCCCGTACGTTTCTACGGGCGAAGGAGACTTCATGAATGAAGGTCCACGGTAGCCATGGACACGCTCTCCCTGATTCCGCATCCAATGAGGAGCAAGACAAAGGAACGACAGCGCGGATGCGACCGATGTGTGAAATGAAGGGGTGTGCGTGATAGTGGGGGACGATGAGAGGGGATGAGGTACTGCGTGTAGATTAATGCATGTGCATTGCTATGGGTAAAAGCGACTTCGCTAGCAAAGACGCACATGAGCCATGGATGATGTCACCGATTGTACATCTTATTAGGAGCATGACAAAGGAGATATTCTCGGAAGACGTCGAGCCTGGGAACGACTATTGGGATGCAAGTGACGTGAAAATATAGAGGAGTGCGTGCGTTGGTACGGGACGGCGAGAGAAGATGAGGTACTACGTGTTAGTAGATGATAACATGAGGTTTTTGAAGTACAACATATTTTAGGATGGTTGGTTGGTTCCTATAAATATTAGGAGTGTTGTTTTTGTAAAATTATGACATACTGCTGAAGAATTAATCCTTTCTTTAATATTAGAATAGGAATAGAGATGTAGTGGGAGTGCATATTCTGAACGGCAACATTAATAGTACTGGTAGTTTTGTATGGGCAGAACAAGACCATGCATGGGAGATATACTCACTCCATTGCTACGTTGCTGTCCAGAGGGGAGAGGTCTGCAGGAGTGAACCTGTACTGAACTGTCGTGGTGACTAATGGCCAGTCTCTGTGCAGTAAACAGATTTTGGACGGTCTTCTGCTTCGCTGACATGGGGCATTTCCCTGTAACTCAAAAATATGAAAAGCTTTTCAACAATGACTAAAAATGCCACGAACTTTTGGATATATATATATACTCCAGTTTCAAGTGAATTTATATTCGCTGGCAATGGCATCAGTTCAATGTGTTTTAGTTATTTTTTCGGTGAAGGTGAGGGTTGGAGGACCACTAGTGATGTTAGCTCATATAATTGCAGATTCGATCTTGGTGGCACACCATTTAGCCACAATTATTATTTAGTGCATGAGTATATATGCGTTGAGACACATCAATTCCATCAGAGCGTGTCGCAAGGAGAGTATGGCCTACTGGCCTCACAGGCTCTTTAATTAATTTTATTCCCCGGCCACGTCCTTTTCTTGTGTTGGCATCATGATGGGATTCATTAACTAACTCGGGCCCATAGCTGAAAGGGCCTCACCGGTGTAACAGACATACACTGAACGCCAACAAGCCAACAACAGGAGCTGCCTCCCTATCTTGGAAGCTTGAGTCTATGGCCATGGAAATTTTTGCCACTCATATTGAAATTTTATCAATAGAATTGTCTCTTAGTTGGTTTCCATGGTAAGTAATGTTTGAGAGTTTAATATCTAGTTTGAACTTTCAATTTTTTTAATTATATAGCTTATATCTAATTTAAACTTGTAATAATAAACAACTACATATATATTGATCGATATAGCGGCTGGAAATACATATTCCTGGCCTTACCTAAAAAACCTTGGACATCAGGCTCGATATGATCGTTCAAACGTGAACAATGGAGATCCTCCGGCCCATATAATTGGGTATTTATGTTTGATCCCAAGCAAGCTGCAGCCTGGTCTCAGCAAGGATGTGATTGAGTGTTTTGATCCATAGCATGCTTTGGTCGATCGGGTTCGTGCCAACAAGCTTTCCCTTGCTACAGTAATGAGCAAGCAGACTCGGATTGCCCACGCCACCATGGTTGGTAAGTAATGGCTCCCAAATGTTGTCAACGCAAGCAAGGCTTTTGTTTCCTTCTCTCTGTTTTTTTTTAAATAGAGGTAGGCATTTGGTAGGGAACTAAAACTGATTGTCGATGCGAATTACGAAGTTTCTTATGGTGAAACTTATTAGTCTTCGGTTCAGCTCTGGCGTTGCATTTTTCTGAACTTATTTAACGATAGAATCATCGTTACTTTTTTGTGTTAGCCTATATGCCCGTTGACAGCGAGGCACCTGTCCAATCTCTCTTAATGTTAGAGCGAGTACAGCAAGATCTACTATGGGGCAAAAGTCCATACGATATTCATATCTTTTATAATTCATAACATATATATATATATATATCTTGACTATCTTCATATTTGGTAAAATTTTAAAAAATATTTGAAAATTTTGAGGTCTATGAAAAATGTAATATATACCACTGTGACATCTTCATTGGTAAAATGAAGATGCCGTGATGCACTACGGGAAACCCGACGTATGCCGAGTGTCCAGCCCTTTGCCGAGTGTATTCTGTCGGGCACTCGGCAAAGAAAGCCTTTGCCGAGTGCCGATAACTTCAAATGAACCAATCTACGTCGTCTATTGCCTATAGAAAAAGTTATGAACTCAACTCTAATTCAACTTCACTTCGTTTCGAAATCCGGCTGTCTCCTCTCTCAACTCTCCGAAACTTCCCATGGGGATATGCTCCGATTGGAAAGGGTCGTATATATAAACTTTTCGAAATCATCTCAAATTTTTTCCACAGACTTCACATAAGATATAAAGAGCCTTTGCAAGTAATCACTAGAAAAAAAATAAAGTTTGGACCCCAAAAACAGAAGTTTAAAACTAAGGTCCTGACTTTGCCGAGTGTTTACCAAGAAACACTCGGCAAACGGTATCTTCGCCGAGTGTCGACTGGTGAACACTCGGCAAAAGATAGTTTCGCGAGTGTTGCTTGGTAAACACTCGGCAAACCCACCAAGTTTTACAAAAATATTTTTAAATTTTCAAAATTTTATGTTTGAATTCCAAGAATATTTTCAAAATTTCAAATTTTTTCAAATTTTCAATTTTTTTGCCACCTCTTTGCCGAGTGTCGGATGGAGGACACTCGGCAAAACTGTGACGATTCAAACGGCCGTGGACGCGCGCGGCACGCGCTGGACACGTGCCGCACCTTTGCCGAGTGTCGCTGGCCTGACACTCGGCAAACCGGTGGCCGCGAAACGGCTGCGGACGGCCGCGAACGGCCGGTGGCGTGCGCGGCGGCTGACGAGCACGTGCGCCTTCTTTGCCGAGTGTCTCTGACCTGACACTCGGCAAAGGTGCTCTTTGCCGAGTGTCGCTGGCCTGACACTCGGCAAACCGGTGGGCCGCCGAAACGGCTACGGACGGCCGCGAACGGCCGGTGGCGTGCGCGGTGGCTGACGAGCACACGTGCGCCTTCTTTGCCGAGTGTCTCTGACCTGACACTCGGCAAAGGTGCTCTTTGCCGAGTGTCGCTGGCCTGACACTCGGCAAAACACCTCTTTGCCGAGTGTCCCGTGTATGCCGAGTGTCTTGCCAATGGCACTCGGCAAAGGCTTTCTTTGCCGAGTGCCCGACAGAATACACTCGGCAAAGGGCTGGACACTCGGCATACGTCGGGTTTCCCGTAGTGCATCTAGCTAGGAAAAATTTTAATTCTAAACAAACTTGTATTTGGGCTGATGAGCCTCCTAGCTTCATCCTAAGCTATCTCATGAACGATGTAACTGTATTCTCAAGTCAATAAAGATAGCCGGATGGCATTCCCTCAGAAAAAAAGTAGTATAGGTATTATAAGGGTACTATGGGAAAAAAAATAAAATGGCAGATTTGTAATTTTGACATATCTTTAAGTTTGGAATGACAGATATGTAATTATGGCATATCTTTAATTTTTCATTTCATTGTTTGTTTCTCATACTTTATTTTTATTTGTATCCTTTCATTTCATTTTAGTCACAGGCGATCGTCACTTTGTCCATGTGAAACTTTTTTTATGTTATCATACTATACCCCTGCTAATATCTAGTTTATACTACATACTAACACTTGCTAGTATGGCGTACTGTAAAAGAGCTCTACAAATTTACAATAGCTATGATTGTTCGCTGTTCTTGTAATAAGGGCAATGAAGAGGTGGTCTAAAGCGATCAAGAATGTATTGGAGCGGGAGATGGATGAGCCTCCATCCTTCACATATAAAAATCTATTTGCTGCTACCAACGGATTCAGTGACAGTATGCTCCTTGGTAGAGGAGGCTTTGGGAGTGTCTACAAAGGAGCAATAATGCCCCACTCCAAGCAAACAGTTGCTATTAAGCGTGTGTCTCCAGAGTCAAAGCAAGGGATGAAGGAGTTCATGGCTGAGATCGCAATCTTTGGTCATCTCCGTCGTCACCGCAACAACTCTTTTTGGTTTATGACTACTGACTACATGCGCCCAACGGAAGCCTCGACAGGTACCTGCATAGTCCTGGAAGCGCCAATCTATGCTGGCCCCGGAGGCTCCTCATCATCAAAGGTGTTGCGTCTGGTCTCCTATACCTCCATGAGAACTGGGAGAAGGTCGTCATCCACCGGGACATCAAGACAAGTAATGTTCTTCGTTCTTGACAGTGAGCTGAATGCAAGACAGGGTGATTTCGGCCTTGCAAGGTCACATGATCATGGAGCTGACGCTTTGACCACAAACGTGGCAGGCACACGGGGTTACATTGCTCCTGAACTTCTCAGGCTTAACAAGCCAACCAAAGCCACTGACGTATTTGCATTTGGTGTGTTCATGCTGGAGGTTGCCTGTGCTAGACGGCCAATCTGGGTGAATGACACTGGAGAGATTCTTAAGCTTGCAGACTGGGTGCTCGCCGCATGGCAAGGTGGTTCCATCACCAATGCCGTCGACTCAAGGTTGTACGACTCCGTGGAGGAGGAGATAGAATTGGTGCTGAGACTTGGCGTATTGTGTTCGCAGTCCTCGCCAAATGCAAGGCCTTCCATGCGCCGCTTGATGCTATACCTGGAAGGTGATGCACCACTGCCAGTGCCAGCAGACCTGAATCCTAATTTGCTGGGAGAGGATGTGAGTCAGGATGAGGTGCACCATCAGCATACCATGTCATGTCCGGCTACTAATATAACTAATCTTTCATTCCCAAGGAAGGTGATGATACTTCTGGGCTATATGGTAGCATGAGTGTTTGTATACTTTATGCCTTATTGCCCATGCGATGTTTCCTGCAGCAGATCTTTTAGGTTGCATTAGTTGTGAGTGTTTATATAATTCAAACATGCAAAAGTACTTAGCAGCGATGTGTAAGTGAAATCTATAGTAATAAAGAATATGATCGCATTATAAAGGGTAAACGTCCTTTCAAATTCGTCACTCACAATCGGGTACATATATGTTCCTAAATACTAATTGTATAATAATGCTAAATTTTTTTGTGTGTAGTGCTGTGTGGCATGGCATTATCATTTACCAAAGCTGGCAAGAATTAGGTAGAACAAAAACAACAGTATCACCATATATATCCCTATAATTACTCGTATGAAACAATCATCTTGTACATGGATTTCGTGGCATTTACAGATCAACATGATCAAAATGCAAAACGATGATGCACTCGGCGCTCGAGAAGTGCACGCCAAAGGTGAAAATGACCAAACCTGGACGAAAGATGGTTGACATTAACAAGATTGTTCCTTAAATAACTTAGCATTTACCCGCGTAGCCACCTCCGTTCGCCCGCTCCGGGAGGCCGCGGCCGGGTGCCCTACACGGCCGCCGCCGCCCGCCTGCTCTCGGGCGCCGTGGCCGTTAGCTCCGTTGGCACCAATCTAGATTCCCGCCACCGGCCGCAGGGGCCGCCGCCGGTGCCGGCCTGGATCTGTGTCGTCGCCACCAAGATCCACGCCGTCGTTGCTGGGGCAGTCTGGATCCGCGTTGCCGTCGCTAGCAGCCTCAACCTCATAGTGCCTGGACCGGCACTGTCAGAAGGCCTTAAGGTCGTAGGCCGGAAGTTTGGCATGCAGTGCCGGCACGGCACAGCACCACTAGGCCATCGTGCCTGATAGTGTATAGTGTTGTGCCGGATAGTGCTAGTGCCGGGTGGCCCAAAGTGCCATCTATAAGGGTATCCGGGAAAGAAAAACAAAACCTCAATTGAAACCCTAGCCCACCTTACTATACGAGAGAATCAGAAGGTGTCAGTCAAAACCAAACACCCTAGATGGCAGATTTAGCGGTTGGTGTTTGAAGGGACCGTGACACGCTAAGAGGAGCGGTTGAATTGGGTGTTTAAAAAACTAAGGCTCCAAGCACATATAAAAATCTATTTAAATTTCAATCCAAATGTGCACTAGGTTTTTCTATGTGTTTCTATCTTTACCGCTCAAAAGTTTTGCACCTTAGATTCCAATCCTATCATCTACGCATTGCAGCAGAGGTTTTAGGTTGCATTGGTTGTGAGTAAGAATGTACTAGCTCAAAATATCAAATAGTTTGGAGGCATCCATTGAGAACTACTACGACTGTTTTAAATTGTAATTCATTTGACTTTTTTGACTCTAAGTTTGGCCACTTGTCTTATTTAAAATTTTGTGCAAATTGTCATATTTTTTTGGTGGCTTGCTTTATTAATATAAATTCTTCAAAAATTACTTAAATTTAACTATATTTACACAAACTTTTGAATAAGATGAGCGGTCAAACTTATAGTAAAAAGTCAAATGAACAACAAATTGGAATGGAGGTTTTATTGGTCTCTTATGAATATACCATGACAATTGTAGTTAGTACGGAGTAAATAATAGGAGAAACAAACGACGAGAAATGAATTTGAAGTACAAATGGACGTAAAGATATTTGTAGCACTTGATGCTTCAGCTTCTTTGCCTTTCCTCTTGATATTTTTGTTTCCTCTATCTAGACTTCTCGAGCATTTCCTTGGATTGTGCGCATGATTTCTACAGAGTAATCATGTCATCTTAATTATTGGGTACCTTATATAAGTATGTACCTTTGCGTGCGGTGGATGTATTTTTCCTCCCTCTTTTTTTGGTGACCTTCATAGCATCTTCACATATCTAGGCGCTGATGAGCATGCATAATTCAGATATAGGCCATCTTGAGATATCCTCCACTGAGCACATGCAATATTCATATCTTATTGCACTGTTATACTATAAGTAGTCGGTATGTATTGTTTTAAATCTTTGGATACTAAAACAAAATGGCCAAAATTGAATGACAACAACAAACGCCATAAGGTTGCAATACATACACAAGCATGTTCTTCTTTGATCCACACCCCTTATCGTCATTATTCCTCTTGGAAAAATCATGGAAAGCATAATTGGTCGAAAGCAGATGGCATACATACCTTGCAAGCTTGCACTTATATTTCTTAACTAAAAGGTTTATAAGAACATGAAACTTTACTAGACCTATCTGTGGCATTAATCACCTAACTATCCCATCACATATCTTCTCTCACATAGTAGCATGGTGTTTTAAAGGATAATAAAAAACAAGTTCATATGTACAATTGCAATTAACAATGGATTTTGTAATATCATAAGAAAAATTAATATTACATGCAATAATATAAGTTTTTTGTTATAAATGAATCTACATACTCTAATTAATGTCTTATGCACTAGAACCTTTCAGATATATATA
>OAMR01000449.1:189824-205482 GCA_900205405.1 Echinochloa crus-galli
AAAGAGCATGTTTGCCGACGAGAGATATGCCGTTCCCCCTTTGCCGAGTGTGACACTCGGCAAAGGCTTGTCTAGGGGCCTGCCCCTGACCAGCCTTTGCCGAGTGCGACACTCGGCAAAGGTAGGTGTCTTTGCCGAGCGCGACACTCGGCAAAGGCTCCGTTACCACTAACAGACGGCCGCCACCGTCGACGGGCCGTCTGTTAGTGCTTTATTTTGCCGAGTGTCGGCTTCTAATCTCGGCAAAGGCTTTGCCGAGTGTAACACTCGGCAAAGGGGCTGTCTCTTATACACATCTAGATGTGTATAAGAGACAGCCCCTTTGCCGAGTGTTACACTCGGCAAAGCCTTTGCCGAGTGTATTCCGGGGTTTGCCGAGTGCCCCAGGCACTCGGCAAACTCCGGGTTTCCCGTAGTGATGGTATACATTTCATTTTCAGTAGAACTAAAAGGTTTAAAAATATTTTATACATTATATTATATATGTGTGAATGGCACATGATATTTTCATCTACCAAATTTTTCTGTCAAACCAAATTTAATTGAAAAGAAATAAAAGATAAATTTTAAATACTACGTATAACAAATGACTTTTGATTCTAAAAACATCCACGTTGATTGTATACCAGCTGAATTTTTAACAGACAACCCAACTCCAATTTGATTAATTTCATATGATTTTTTTAGTATATGTTGGTTAATTTTTTTATCCATTTTTCTTGTTGACCCCATAAAACAATCTTCATGCCTTTATACAGAAGCGAGTCATCCTCTCTACTTTGTTATCTCCTAGCCACTGATCTCTTTTAATCTCCTAACCTTTTCACCACTATTCTCCACAGACCATAAGATGTTCTTCTCTATATACTTGGAGCTTGGAGATATCATGCATGGTGCAGAGATAGGGACAGCATGGAGCTTGCAGAGAGCATGGTCTTCCTCAAGAAGTATGCCGGAGCTGGAGATTGTAGATCTATATATGTAACGATGGCATTTAAGGTTTGGAGCGGTACATGGTTGTTTATAATGTTGCTGTGCATGGTAATGGAAAGCAAACGCAAAGGATTCTGAAAGACAGTGCATGCAATTGGGTTGGGACAATACCTGAATTCTAGGGTTTTCTCAGCTGGGTAATAGTTTTAAACATTTGCAGAACTGCATGCGACATCATAGTGAACTTCCCGATAATATGACAGGTTACACGCGATAAGTGTTGACGAAACAGTATTATCGCAACTCTGCCGATAACTGCCCTGTGCCTAAAGCTCAACTCTACAGGTACTGGCAGACGTGGCCCCGCTCTCCACCATCACAATTGAGTGCTGTGACATAGCTTCTCTGCAGAAACGCCCCTTCTAAAAGTCTGTTGCAATGTAGAGCACCTTGTACTCTCCGGTGGAGGAGACGACGTGAACTAGTATAAACGATGTTCGATCACCTACGCACTCTTGCAAGGTCAATTATGGCTTGACAGTATGCCTTTTGGAACACACAGCTTGGCTTATTATATTGAATTCCTGAGACAGATTTTATTGAGATGTGTCCTCACATGAACGTCGTCGTCCGAGAGCTGGAGCTAGCTGGGGCCGGCGATGGGTATCCTCTTATGATGTCGCCGGACAAGTTGATCAGCGATGTGGATCTCGTCCCCGTCAGGCTTCGTTTGGCAATCATGGAGACCACGCAAGAGAATCAAACCACGAACTAGTGGATTGGGTTGATCCCTCCCCTGCACCCAATCCCCGTCCGCCAGGGTTCGCTAACTCACTTGATTATTAGGTGCTATTAATTTGGGACCGCTTAGAGCTGCGTGATTAGCACTGTTAGATTCTCCAACACACTGTCAAAACACAAATATTGTCCAGAATCCAGATCATTATAAAAAAATGTTTGAAAAAATAAATCATAAACATGATGTCCGCCTCTCAGTGAGCAATAACAATCATTACCGAAGCAAAGTGCCACCAGATAGGTCTTGCATTCCATATTTGCAAGACATTAGCTTCTCTGTCATTACTATTTGCACAATATTGGGTCTTTAATTCCATCCCTGATACTTGGATTGTTAAACAGTAAAGTTGTCATACGTTTTTAAAGAAAATAAGAAACTGTCTTAAGATTCATCATGAAAATAACAGAAAAGGCCCACTGAACTCAGTACTGATCGAAAATACTGAAGTCCACTGAACTCAGTACTGCAAATACTCAAATCCACTGAACTCAGCACTACAAAGCTACAGCAACTGGCCTGTCAATCTGGGAGTCCAAAGAAGGATGGGAACATATCGCAAATCAACTCCTCCGTGCAAATTTTGCAAACCAATGTGCATAGGGACATGCAGCAGGAGTGGGACAACACGAAACTAACAGGGAAGGTGGGAGGTGAGAGGCCCATTGGATCAACATCGTGTGGCCCAGAATGAAGTTTGTAAAGTTTGCACGGAGGGGTTGGTTTCCACCAAGAAGGATATATGGGCTTCTTATATTAGAACAAAACCAGCACTGCAGCAGCAATTCAGGGCACTAATCAATATCGAAACAAAAGAAAAACATACTGTTTGATTGCACTCAGCGCCAAAAAGACGTTGAAGATGCACACCGATTACATTGAATGCCATAACTAATTAAATTTTAAACATACTGCAGCACATCGGCTTTATTAGGAATTTAGGAGGAAAAAAGAAAGGAAGAAAAAACGATCAAGCTCAATACTACTCAAGTAGTATTACTATAAATTTCATAAATGGATCGGGAACTAATAATACAAAGAGTCTGCATTCATTCGCCGGTCCCATGAAGGGCCATCTCACTTTGGAGAGCTAACATAACATTAACATGCTATGGAGTATGGAGTATGGAGGCTGAGTTTTTCATGTCAGAGGAAAAGCTCGGGGCTCAATTCTGAACACCTGAACACAAAAGGCTTCCTATATGCATGCGTACGAAAACATATTGATCCATACTGGCTAGATTAGCCCACAATTTTGTTCGGTCATACATCTTCAGGAGTCGTTCTTGTTGTGCGCCCCATACAAGTATCCTTCCGTCGTTTAAAAGATGCAGTGGACATGGAGGCCTAGAATCATGGGACTTGCATCGAGGTAGGCAACTAATGGAATATCGTTTGGTCCAGAGCCCCTTCTGAACATCCATATCCACCAGAAACCATAAATCCATAGAACAATCTCCATTCTTGTGGTGAACTATGACCAAGCAGCCATTCAGTGCAATTAACTGGAGGTTCTCCCTATGACGATTGAACTTGAGTTTCTTGTCCCATGTGGCTATATGCTGGCTGCTAAATGGTCCCCTAAGTATATATCATTGGCCTCCACAGCTCCGTCGCAAGATCGTAGGAGCCTATTGGGTCCAGCTCGCCGTTGAAGTTATTGTCATTGTAAATTTGACTCAAGAAGAAGTAAGCAATACTGTCTATGACCACCCTATCCGCAGCAGTCGGCGGGGTTTGGACCGGAGGGCATTGCTTCGCCCTCCACCTTACCCTATTGAGTGTTATCACATTGCATGTCCTTATGATATGCTCTCCTCTAACCTCGTGTGTGGCGTAGCCATTGGCCCAGAGCACCTTGTACTCCCCGGTGGAGGGGACGTGACCTAGTAGAGATGGTGATGAGCCTCTTAAGCAAATATAGTTGGTGGGATCTTCCCGAGTATAGATTGGGCAGGGGCTTCACAAAATGCAACATCTTGAAAGTACGCGTCGTCAGGCAAGTGTGGACTTCGCCGGTGACTGCACTAAGAACATAGGTTCCACTTCCACGAATTGTTGAGACACAAATCATATCTAACTGTATGCTCAATTCTTCGATGGGTCCTTGCTCAGCAGGTAACCTCCTGATGATATTACCACTCAGGTCGACAAGGTGGATCTCAGAGTGATGCTGCTGATCATAGTGGATGCCGGCAACGAGCTGGTGGCCATAAGCATGGGCCTTGGCCAAGATTGGATCTAAGGTGAGCGAACCGCCATGACCGGCAGACGAGGCGGAGGCGGCAGAGCACGTTCACCAGGAGGCGGAGGAAAACCTCGTGCAGCACGTCGGTGGGTAGGAAGCCGTCATTGCCGAGGGAGGGAGGAGCGGGGAGCTCGGCTGGCTTGTCCCTACGACTCATCAGGGTTGGCGACGGCATCGCTGATAGAATTGAAGGTGTGTGCGTGCAGACATACATCCGCAGGTGCGCAGGGCATTAAGTGTATATGCTTGCTGATGGGTTCGTCGCCAAAACAGATCCGCCAAGCAATACGTTTGTCGGACTCGACTTCTTCAATCTAGTGATCGAATCGGACTCGACTGAAGGGTAGTTTCATTTTGCTTTAGGCTCGTTGCTCCCCGTGTGGTTCTTTTGTTTCTGTTACGATATCAATATTTCATTTATACGTGTGCGGCTACAAACGTATACAAAAATCATGTTGAGAAACAATTCGATCGATTTCATCACTAGCAACAAACTACTTTTGTCAAGGTGCAGTGTTGGTATACTCTTCAGTTTACAATGCAGGTATGAAACAAAGCACATTTATGTCTTTAGGAAAGAAAGCAGGTGCATATGTGCCGAGGAAGGTCAACCTTACATGGTCCTCCACATGCTTGGCCAGATTGGACTATGTTCTTGTCCATGGATAATATTCAGTCTGCTTATACAGCTCGTTTGAGTTGTACCCATACCAAACGAGAGTAGAAGGCACATAATAGTAAAATGAAATAATCTGTCCGTTCAACCGAACAGATATGACTGCATTGCTCTAATCCCATTATTTTAGAAACGTGAATGTTCAAAATAAACAACACATCAACTTGAAATAATATATTACCTTTGCAGCCACAATATCAGCATAACAGTTTTCCTGTGTATATTCCAACTCCAACGTAGGAAGACCTTGTCATCTCTAGTAAATGTTTTGCATTGCTGGCTCCTGGATTGTAAATTTGCAGTACGTTTCTTGACCCTGTCCGCACGAATAGGATTATCCCTCCACCATCTAACACCAACAAAGGATGAACACATTTTAACTCGCCTGGAATAGTGTCGACTTGTATGACGTGCTAGCTGCCTGGACCATACACAATTCTCAAAGTCCATCAAAAACCACAAGTCTATGGTGGAGGTCCGATCATTGCAGTGAACTTTAACTAAGAATTCTTTTAAGTTCACCCAAAATTAGCCGACCAGCAAGGTTTCTGAAATTGAGCATGCCATTATATTCCTCAAGAATTCGACTTATCGGCCTCGGAGAGCCACACTCCACTGTTCTGTCTCCAGGTTGAAGGAAGGAATGCAGCCACGCTCTAACTCATAGCTGTCGATGTAAGGTTCCTGAAACTGCCAGTGATCAAACAAGAAGTAGGCAGTCCCTTTAATAAGCACTCCATTGGTGCAAGTTTTATCGAGAAAAGCCAGTGGTCTCTCCACGTTCCTCCACTGTCCAATTCCACCCCGACAAGCTGCTGGATTATCATTCTTCCCCCAGTGTCTAGTCCCTTCTCTGAAGGTGAAAACCTCGCACAAAGGATCATTGCCATCTCCACACAGAAGGTCTTCCTCAATGTGCGAACAAGCTTGTATCTCCTGTCTCAGCTACCTGCCCAAATGCATGCCAGGACCAGCTTCCCTGAGCCAAGATATTCAAGCTCCTGTGCAATGCCAACAGGTAAGACAGAGACAGACCCAGACACAGGGCCAAGCACACTGATATGGTTTGGCTCTTCGATTAAAACATATCCAAAGCGGGCGCAGAGCACATTGACATAGCCCTGCATGGTGGTGGTGCTGAGCCGTTTGACGACATCTCCAGACAGGTCAACAAGATCAACGCAGGCGCCTACAAGAAGTCGATCTGGGATCAGATTCCAAGAAGCTAAATTTGGGTTCAGATGTACAGGAAAAGAGGATTATAGAAACAGAGGAGGCGTTTGTAGCCTACCATGGAGGAGAAGGCTGGAGTACCCCTCGGCCTAGGTGGAGTACGGTGCGCAGCCGTCGTTGCCGGCGCGCCGTCTTGGTCTGTCCCTGCTCCGGCGAGGGACAGTGGTCGGGGAACACTGGAACGGATTGGGCCCTATTGTGTTTTTTTTTTTTTTTTTTGGGGGAGAGGACTAGGTCGACTTGTTGGGCTGCGCTTTGTGCCGCCAGAAGACTTTGGGCCCGACCCTTTCTAAGTTAGTCTAGCCCACCGCTTCAGCGAAAAAAAATATATTTTGTACAATAAGATTGCTGGAATATTATATACCTGTTTGACATAAGCAATGTCAAACCATCATGTGTCTTATAGTTATGTTTGAACTCATATTTTAACTAACTAATTCATAGACATATCAAAAAATTACACGTACTTTCTAAAATATTGCTATCCGGTGCAGGTGTTCGATCCAGCCATGCATAATGCCCGCTCCCGATACAATTTTTATGGACTTCAATATTGGTGTATGTAGTTTTTTGTGATTTCGAACAACTCTAGGCATCATGGTCCTTTGAAACTCATGTTATTTAATTTGGACACGACACGACAGAAGGCCATTCTTCCAAGTCGATAAGAAATCTATAAATTTATAAGATATGTTTTCTTGAGCCAAATCGAGAAGAAATAAACATACTCCTGGTCACACTAGTGTTACTCGATCCAATCAGGTGTTGCTAGGTACATTCCTTTTTTAATTTAATGAGCATATATAATCTTGTATTCTCATGTGTCTCCCTACCAGAGTACAACATGACGGTCGTGCAGACCAACTTAAGCAGCCAAAACCCAACAATCCAACAGATTAACCTGCCATCTCTGTACTGTTGTTCAGATTCCAGAAATCTGAACCTTGACTGCGTACATATACAGACAAGATTAGCTGCGGCCATTCTCAGACGATGTTCCAACGCTTAACACGGTTTATTAGTTTGTTGGCAATACAACATGGACCTTATTAGGTACATGAGTAGAGGTGGTAATAGATGAAATGGAAGTGGTGGATAGAAAGGAAGAAGATCGCCGCAGCTCTCTCACAACAGGACACATCATATTTATAGGAGTAAGTACAGGTAACGGATCCGGCCGAAAGGTATCCCCCTAAACAAACAAGCTCAATATATGGATTAAATATGGAACAAGCAACTGCTGTGATCAGGGTGTTTCTTTGAGAAAAGGTCGTCGTCGTAGCTTTTGTGTGTGTGTGAAACAGCTGCTTCATTCATTCGGTAGCATGATTACAATCATCCTGTAGGATTTGCAGGAGAAAACTAGGAGGTACATTCGCCCAAACTTCAAACAAATTAGAAGCAGCAAACTGAGCACACGCATGCGCAGCCCTATTAGCTGTGCATCTAGCATACACAACTGAAAAGGAAGAAAATGAGGAAGAAAATGAGTAGTGGCGCAAATTCAGACCTTTGTGTTGCCCTATTCTTCCACAGATTAACAAGCTTCACCGAATCCGTCTTCATGATTACCGGCCCTGACGTGACCGAATGTATCATGTGTACACATGCACGTAGAGCTTCAGCTTCTGATGAAATAGCAGATGCTACTGCCGTGAGCCGCCTAGTGATGGCCATCAGGAATTCACCCCTATCATTCCGAGCAACAGCCCCCACAGCACCCGTGTGACATGCACCGAACGACATACAGTCAAAAGGGGAGGTTGAGAACCAGCTTTCTTTTCATCTCTCTTCCTTGCTTATAAGGGCAGGTACATTGGTGTCGTCTAATAGCCGGTCTCATGCAGTGACACGTAATCTTGAGACGACTTATCAGACAATCTATACAATAAGTTGTTGTTTTGGTTGTCTCATAGTAATACATTATCCCTTAATTTATGGAAAAATATAGAGATATTATTGGTTGCATGACAATCAAACTCGTATAATGGTAGGGGAGTTGTCTCATACTCCTATAATTTAGCTCATAAGGCGGTTGTTTCACGAAGCAACGACCTCGTTCTCTCTCCTCCACATCAGCAAAAATCCTATGTGGCACTGCATAAGACGACCTATGAGACCGCCGACGTGTAGCAATGTGTACCTGCCCTAAAGCCGCTTATACATATTTCCTTCCTTCTAGAACGTATTAATAACTAAACTTGGACGTTATTACCATTTCCCAAGCTTTGTCCTGCTTTGTACTTAGATGCACACACATAACATTTGTAATACCTTTTTAAAAAAGATGAGTACAGACACAAAGGCTCATAATACATAGTTCTAAAATAAATCTTAAAAAATGTGACATAAGTGCTACTATAACCCTAGTGAGTAGGTCTTCACCAAAAGGAAGGATCAATTCGCAACATTTATCATTCTTATGCACGATAGTATAAAGCAATGGCAATAAACTAAAAGATGATACAAATGAGGTCAAACATTTGACTTTGATGTGTAAATGAAGTATATTTAAACTTAACTAAAGTATTCACCAACTTGCATTGTCAGCGGAGTGTTGTAATAATCCGCCCAAATCTGTGGAGATTATCTGGAGATAATCATATCAAGACATCATATCGTAGCACGGATATCTAGCAAGGCTACAGCATATCAACAGATATCAGTTAACTGGACTGGAAGAACATACTCCCTCCGTATCATATTTAGAAGTCGTTTTGGACAACGACACGGTCTACAAAATGCAACTTTGACTTATTATATTTACAAAAATATTTATTGAAAAATAATATATGAATACTTTTATAAAAATATTTTTTAACACAAATCTACTCATATAGTTTTCACATTCTCAAACTCAACGATTTAAAAGTTATTCATGATTTATATTCCCAATGTTTGACTAAAACCTTGTCCAAAACGACTTCTAAATATGATATGGAGGGAGTACGGACAGATACATTGCACTGGCCCCCAACACATACTCCGTAGATCTTTTTAGGATTGTTATATTGTAGAACAGATATAGAGGCATAGAGCACTATATGCTCCTTCTACATATATATGGGATTCATGCGTAATAAGTATATATATGCATATATACATGAATCACCAACTGGGTGCATGCGTTCTCTTGACTGTAAATTTATTGTAATGCAAAGGGCGAAGCCAGAAAAATAGGGGGGCAATTGGTAACGTCACTTTGTTTAGTGGGGGACAAAGTAATCTTTTGAGCTAGCAGTTTAATCGAAGATTAAAGTCAACACAGAGTTATGAAAATTATAGAACAGCGTAGCTACGTCCCTGCTTACGACATAACATTAACTTACATAGCAACGATTAGGTACGCTCTCTGCGCCTTTTCTAGTATCACGTACACATGTACAGCCAGTATTTTTTTTGCATCTTCGATCTGTACAAACGAGCTAGTACTATATAAGTAGATACATGTAGAATTGTACATTACTAGTAGCGCGCCATAGCAGCCATATCTAGCTGCCAGATCGAGCCATATATACAAGATCCATTCACGTGCTACCAGCTACGTACTTCCTAGAACGAAGAATATGGATTTTTTATGAGTAATAGAATCCATGCATGCAATTTATTAGTCGTTGCGAGTACAATGCTATAAAATTCCCACAGTAGAAATCATGGATGATCACTGGTGCCGTTTGTGATTTACAGAGGTTGGGACCCATATTTGACATTGTTTGGGTTGGGATTCACTGCTGCTTTGGGCATATAGGGTTGCCAGCATGGTGGAACAATTTTACACAATGTAGTAATTACCCTGTGCTAGAGGATAAGGGGAGGGCAACACTGATAGCTGTGGAAGGAGCCAAGGTTGTGCCAAAGCAACCACATTCAAACAAGTTAAGCTATAAAAAAAGTTTGGGTGGTATACTCCCTCCATATAAAAAAGAAAGCCGTTCTGGCCTTTACGACGTTTGCGAAAAGAAAGCCGTTCTGGTCTCGTGGGGTTCATTTTGGACGTGTTTGTCCTTGCTTCTTTAATTGCTCGCTTCGGTAATCGTCGTCGCCTCGGTTCCCGTCGTCGCATGCGCTCGTTTTAATTTGCTGCCGCTCGTTGCCTTGGTTCCCATCCGTCCCGTACCGCTCTTTCAAACTGCATCGCGTCCCACGTTGCCATCTGCGCCGAGCCTCCTTCCTTCCATCTGCGTCGCGCCGGCCTCCTACCTTCTTAGCCGTGCCTCCTTGCCATCTGCGTCGCCGCGCCTTCTTCCATCTGCGCCACAGCGCGAGCGCACTAGCGCCATGCAGCGAACGAGCAAAAAAAAAAGGACCCCCAGCACGCGCGCGAGCAAAAAAAAAGAACGAGTCCGCCATGCGGCCAGCGTACACAGGAGCATGCAAAAAATACGGAAACAGCAAAAACCGGGCCAGCCAGGGAGTCGAACCTGAGACCTCGTTCCTGGGAACTCGTTGCACTAACCAGTTGAAGCTTTAGTTGTATGTTGTCTAGAACTATCCCAGACCTTATTTAATAACGGCAAACATGGAAAACTCTACTCTCTTAATCCCTCCTTGGTATGCGTATTCTTGTCCTAAACGTCTTTCTTTTCAGATATGGAGGGAGTAAATTTTTATATGGATGAGTATATAGTTGACCAGCAAACTAATAGATTTGCTGGAGCTCTAAAATTAAACAATAATAATGAAGGCACTGAATTAGAGTTGGATCTATACAATCCATTTACCATGAACTAGTTATATATATAATCAATTCCTTTAATTGGAGGGCTACTATAGCTCAATCCATATGCATATAAACCCATGGACCCTAAGTAATTCACAAACCAAGACACAAAATGAAGATTTGAAAAGTATTCAGCTTGGAACATCTAGATGGACTGATTGACTCTACAAGCTAGATCCCTCATTCGAAGCCTCAAATTAATATGCTGAATGGTCAAGGACGATCTTTGTAGTCTCAAATACGATCAATGATCTTGTAGACGCAAATGTTAATCCTTCATATTAATCAGGAGAAATCAAATGTTTTACATGGATCTGATCAACGACATTATATTAACGCAAAGTCCTTTGTAATTCTTCATACGGATGGGCTGTTTCGAGGACAACTCTGCGATGTTTCCCTACATGTACCCATACAGTGGGTCTCCCAACACATGCAGTAACGAGTTGTCTTCTTTAATTTTGGGATATCATGAACATTAAGAAGTACTAACCAAAGTGGTTTACTGGAGTTGTGGTTTTCCCCAGGCGCGGGTGTGGAATCATGTCGAATCAAATGTGTGATCCATCTTAGTCAAAACTAAATTAATCCACCAAACTAAGATGTCATTAGGTAGTTGTTTCCTAGAGCTACTATGTCAACTCAATCAGAAAGTACTTTGAGCGCCCTATATATAACCTAAGCCCCCATAATGATGCTAATGCCTACTCTCTATGACTCGATCATTAAGCCCCCTATAGGGTCTAGCCTCTACAAGGTACCTACTTACCTAGCTTGTAGGTCCACACATCGATAGCTGAGACGAACTTGTAGCAAATTCATCAAATTTTTGGAGTGAACCGGCCGGGTCGATGGAACCTAATTTCAGGCGATTCAGCCACAGCTACTACAATGGCCACGCCGTCTCCGCCGCCTATGCTCATGAACGGCTGCCATTGGAGCATGAAACAAGCCTCCACAACCACCCTGCAGTAGAATGCCATGAAGATGGCCGCAATCGCACTGATACCATCAACCCAAACACTATGGCCGCCACCGCTATCCACGCCGGCGGTTACTGCCAGCACAACTCCTCCGTCAACCAGCTTCATTTCGGCGGCTGCGTTGAGCAATTCTACAGCCACCGGCAGGATGCCATGGACCAGTTCAGCGCCCTCATGGGCGCCACCTCCAACTCCGCCACCACCAGCTCCGGCATGGCAATGGCTGCCGCATATGCCTCGCCGGCGGTGGTGCAGCCCAACGCCGCCGTCAATGGATCCATGGTCCACATGCAGATGCACCAGGAGAAGGCAGAGGCCCCGCTGATCGGGGTGCGGAAGCGGCCGTGGGGCAAGTACGCGGCGGAGATCAGGGACTCGACGCGCAACGGCGAGCGCGTGTGGATCGGCACCTTCGACACGCCGGAGGCCGCCGCGCTCGCCTACGATCAGGCTGCCTACTCCATGCGCGGCGCTTCCGCGGTGCTCAACTTCCCTGTCCATCACGTGGAGGAGTCGCTGCGCGCGCTGGGGCTCACTGCCGGCGCCGCCACCGGGGACTCGATGGTGCTGGCGCTCAAGCGGCGCCACTGCATCCGCATGCAAGAGATTGCCCAAGAACAAACAGAAGGCGGCCGTCGGCAAGGAGCAGACGCCGGAGAGTAGCCATGGGCATGCCAAGCAAAAGCAGGAAGCTTCTTCCGTTCTGGAGCTCGAGGATCTGGGGGCTGATTACTTGGAGGAGCTGCTCGCTCTATCAGATCAATGAAGAAATCCATGGAGCGTGCAATGCTGGTACAAGTAGCTTGTGAATCGTGTTAGGAGCTGTGATTTTTTTTTCACGTACAAAATAATTTATCCATGGAAGCATTGACGACTTAGTTTCGTTACAAAAGTTCACGGATTGTTCATCTTTATATTGTAGACAACACCAATGTACTTCCTCTGAGAATGCAGGGCCACCAAGTTACAGAGCGCACTGTTGAATAATGATCCGAATTCCCAAGATAACCACATGCACCTACTTCTGGACTGACTAAATTTGCTTCTACTAAATTTACAGAGGCATTCGTGGATGCATGCACACATGCATGTTCACCGGTTGCATGCTAATTTCTTCTTGGCCATTCGTATTGTCTGGCTGCATGCATGACCATTACGCCTATATAAACTAGGTGATGTTGTACGATGAAAAGCAACACAATTAGCAGAGTCATTCTGCATTTCTATTCCTCTTGTAATTTCGCTTGGGTTGAGTTAATTACTCATTGTAAATCCCTAGCATTTGTAGACATTCAGATATATCGAATAGTGAAGATCAGCTTTGTGTATTCGTGTCTTGCTTCCATAAGAGTTTCCACATAAATCAGTGTCTCTCGTGGTTGTGATCGTACTTGTTTCGCTAGTTTAAATTCTAACAAGTGGTATCAGAGCCAAGTTCATTTCCTGTTCAATTCAGGTTTCTTCGACATGGCGTCCTTAAAGTATGATCTTCCATTGTTGGATCGCGACACTCGGTTTTCTCTATGGCAAGTCAAGATGCGAGCAGTTCTAGCGCATACTGATCTAGATGATGCGCTGGAGAAGTTTGGTGGGAAAAATGCCACCGATTGGTCTGACGATGAAAAGAGAAAAGATCGTAAGGCCTTGTCTCAAATTCACCTGCATTTGTCAAACAATATTTTGCAGGAAGTATTGAAGGAGACAACCGCTGCTGAACTTTGGTTAAAGTTGGAGCAACTATGTATGACAAAGGATCTCACTAGCAAGATGCATCTGAAGCAAAAGTTATTTTTACATAAGTTGCAAGATGGAGGAAAGGTGTTGGATCATCTTTCTGAATTTAAAGAGATCGTAGCTGATCTCGAGTCGATGGAGGTAAAATATGAAGACGAAGATTTAGGTCTTATTCTGTTGTGTTCATTGCCTAGCTCGTATTCAAATTTCAGAGATACCATATTATATAGTCGTGATACTCTCACTCTTCATGAAGTTTATGAAGCCTTGCAAGCCAAGGAAAAGATGAAACAAATGGTATCCGCTGAAAGTTCAAGTTCACAAGCAGAAGGCTTGTTTGTCCGTGGCAGGCAAATGGAGAGAGGAACCTCTAGTGGATCTAGAGGTAAAAGTTCAAACGGCTATAGGGGCCGTTCACAATCTAGAGGCAAAGGCAAGTTCTGCAATTATTGCAAGAAAAACACTCATTACATATCAGAGTGTTATAAGCTGAAAAATAAGGAAAAGCGAAATGGCACATTTAAGCCAAATGGTAAATCTGAAGATGATGGCAAAGCTTCAGTTGCTGCCGAAAGTGGCAGTGAAGGTGACGTGCTTGTCGCTTTTGCTGGTTGTGCAAAGGTCAATGATGAATGGGTTCTTGATTCAGCCTGCACTTTTCATATATGCATTCATAAAGAATGGTTTAACACTTATGAGTTAGTGCAAGATGGTGGTTCTGTGTTAATGGGTGATAACACACCACGTAAGATTGTAGGCATTGGATCTATTCAAATTAAGATGTCTGATGGCATTATCAGGACTTTGACTGATGTCAGGCACATTCCATCTATGACGAGAAATCTCATCTCGTTAAGTACTCTAGATATGAAAGGATACAAATACTCTGCTGAAGGTGGAGTTATAAAGATATCCAAAGGTTCTCTTGTCGTCATGAAATTTAGGGTAGTTAACTGATTGGATACTTTGTCTCCAGTAAAAATTTATTAAATTTAGGGTAGGATTTTGACTTTGAATCATAGTATTACTGTATTGATTGCAAAAGTTTATCTGTGGTTTTCATTCTATGATTCGTGAATCTAGTGCTGTGTATAACCTAATAAATACATTTACTAATTACTAACTTTAGTGTAATTTTGACTATGGATCATAATATTAGAGTATTGATGGAAAAAGTTTATGTGTGGTTTCATATGTATCTTTTGTGAATATAATTCTGAGTATAACTCACTTTCTTAACTCTGAAAAAAAAAACTCACTTTCATGGCAACCTTGGAGTAGTAGTTAGTGAGCTGTGCAGTTGGACCCCTTTTATAAAGTTCAATCCCATAAGTATCAATGTAGTCCACTTCTTTTTCTTTATTAAAAAAAGAAACAGCGTGTTTTGCTTCTATCTGAAAATGATTAATCTGTTTGCTTTCTGTTCTAAAACAGAACCCATTTTGTTTGGTATACTTTGCAAGATGATTATTTGTTCAAGAATTGTTATGATGTGTCATTCAGTCTACTTCTCTTGATTATCACTTTAAGCAACTGCAGGGTTCGGGCTGTACTTACTAACAAGACCTTTCTCTTTGTGTTTTGTCCAGGAAAGTGTGAAGACAAAACATCCTCAGTTGCTGTATGAGTCAAAGCTGTATAGGATTCTGCAGGGCGGAAGTAATACATGTTCCTTTCTGGTCGGGTTGTCTTACATTTTTTTGTCAAGGTTGTAACTTACATTTTGTTTTCTCTTGCAGCTGGGATTCCAAACGTGAAGTGGTTTGGTGTTGAGGGTGACTACAATGTTCTTGTTATGGACCTCTTGGGGCCAAGCCTTGAAGACCTTTTCAGCTTTTGCAACAGAAAATTGTCCCTGAAGACTGTTTTGATGCTTGGTGATCAGATGGTACGTTATATATGCAAGCATAACCTCCATTGTTATGCAATATAATCCTAGCTGGTTTTGTCTAACTTCAATGTTTCGTAGATCAACCGGGTTGAGTATGTTCACATGAAGTCCTTCTTGCACCGAGATATCAAGCCAGACAATTTTCTCATGGGCCTTGGAAAGAGAGCAAGTCAGGCAAGTCCTTTAATAGCACTAGGCATTCACTTCCGTAGGCGTCGTTTATGTTCTTATAGGTTTGAGGGTCTTCCTTCAGGTATACGTGATTGATTTTGGACTGGCAAAGAAATACAGGGACAGTTCAACACACCAGCACATTCCATACAGGTAATATTTCACAGTTCATCATTCTGTGATCCGACAACAGTTAACCTTTCTTCTTTTGCATCTGCATCGTGATATTGGTGTTATGCTTCCTGATGTTTCCTCACTGTAGCTGCATTGTGT
>OAMR01000449.1:223382-234561 GCA_900205405.1 Echinochloa crus-galli
TGCAGATCGATATCTCCGTCCGATTGAGATTTGTGACCTCCACAGGACATGTCCGATTCAGCTTCAAACTCGGCCGAGAATAATCCTACTCCGAGTCGAACAACAATGGCACCGGCGCCTTCATCATCCCAATATATACACCCATATGCAAACGCATCGTTGATCACGTACAAGTTCAAGAGAGCTAATAATCAATTCCCATCATCTATTGGATGCAAGCAATGGCGTCGCCGGCGTCGAGCACCCAACAACTACTGCGCGTGACGGCGACGCACGACCCCGGCACGCACGTCGTCGAGGTCCGCCGCTTCAGCAAGCTCCGCAAGAACCACCGCGGCGACCTCTGCTCGGAGACCTTCACGGTTGCCGGCCTCGACTGGACCCTCCGCTTCCACCCCGACGGCGAGGTCGACGACGACCAGGGCTACGCGAGCGTCTTCGTCAACCTCGCGACGGAGGGCGCCGCGGCGTGGGCGCACGTCACCTTCGGCCTGGTCGACTGGTCCACCGGCCAGACGGACACCTTCTTCGCGCGCGAGGACCCGGTGCTCTTCGACGCCGGGAGCATGGGACATGAAAGAGGACCTCATCGAATCGGCACGACTCAGGGCTATTCAAGAATCAATATGTGGATTTCTCCTGGATGAAGTCATAGATCCCAAAGGGGAATTTTATGCCGATCCCAACGTTGACCTATGTGACCTGAGGGTTTTCAGTTGATCGCTCTATTATTATGGACAAATATTTTGCAATATCTCAAATATTTTAAAGTACTTGTACCTTAAATATCATTGACCTATATATGTAACCTGAGGGCTTTCACTTGATCGCTCTATTATTAGGAACAAATACTTTGTAATATATATATCAAATATTTTGAATTAATTATACTTTGAATATAAATATATAGATGTACGTGTACGTATCTCTGATGTGTATATATATAACGTAATATCAATAATATATATACGAGCAGTACACGTACATCTATATTCACTTCGTATTCCCCAGAAAAAAAGAAAAACACGTTACTACTGGCTGGTAACACCAGCCGGCACTAAACTGCATGTCCTGCGCTGTTGTGGGGGCACGCAGTTTAGTACCGGCTGAGCTTACCAGCCGGCACTAAGTTGTGCCTTTAGTACCGGCTGTTTGGCCCGGTACTAAAGGCCAGGCGCGTTAGTGCCGGCCAGGGGGTACCGGTCAGGGAACCGGTACTAACCTAGGTTTCCTGACCGGTACTGATGCTCGTTTTTCCTGCTGTCAGTTCAGGTCGAATGAGGCAATTAATTAAATAAACGTCACAAATTTCGAGAGTAAACCACTTATTTTCAGGAAATTATTCAGACAAAATCACAAGCCGCTTGTCTCTTACATAGACCTTTGTCAAAGTCAAACTACGACTAATTTATGTTGCTCGTCCCTCACAAAAAGAAAAAAAATGTTTAGCTCGTTGCCCCTCGTTTACACAAGAAGTATAGAATGATCAGTACGTCAGGTATTATTGCTAGGTAGCTTCCTTTGTGCCAAAGGAAATTAATGGAGTACATGTACAGTTGTATGTACAATTTAATTATATATTTTTTGTGTTGGATCAACTGAAAAATACCTGTACATCTCCAGTGAGCACAATCTTGTCTCCCTAAGAGAGTATAACATAACCGTTGTGCAAACCAGTTTCAGCAGCCAAACCCCAACACTCCAACAACATGAACCTGTCGTTTCTGTACGTTTGTCCAGCAATCTGAAGCCCGGCTATGCACATACAGACAAGATTAGCTGTGCCAGAGACATGGTGTCTACGGTTTAACATGGCTAAGATATATTCGTGCGTGTACGTCCAAAAATAATAAAAGTTCATTCACCATATACAACATGGATATTATTTCTGAATTAGTAATCAGTTGTACTTTGTAACTTGACATCCATGTTTTTGTTTTTGCAACTTCAAGTATTTTGTAGTCAAAATATTCCAGGCCGGATTCATTTAGCTGCTGCTTTTACCCCTGTGTCCAACCCAAGGAAGACAAATTAACAAGTTACACAAACTTCTTTTTGTCGAATACTGCCATTTTCATATTAAATAATGTGATAGAAATTAACCATTGAAAAGAAAACAGGAGTTACTGGAAGTTGCATGCCGCATGTATCATTCTAACATCCAAAAGATCACGAGCACTCAAAAATTGAGGAGAGTAACCGATTCATTAATCATCTAGTAAGCATAGCTGTACGTAGGTTGTGGAATAAAATAGTTACTGATCCAGATCCGAAAGGTACCCTAACTAAAGAAAATGTACAAGCTCCATACATATACTAATGGAATATATAAGCAGTCTCCATGATCACCTGGAGGCATCTTTTGGGAAGCTAGGTTGTACACATGCAAGCGATCGATATGCAGATTTAAAACTTATTGCGTCCGGTTAGGTACAGTTGAACGTTGAAAAGCAACTTATTATGTATTCCTCGAACCAAATAGGAAGGGAGCACTTGAATCTAGGTATATCTGACAGCATCAGTAGCGATCATCTGGAGATCAGCATGCCATCGCTATATCATACACATGCCTAACCAATACTCCCTCTGTCCCTAAAAGACCGTCGTTTACGCTTCCCAAGAAACATCTTTGATCAAATATATAAAAATATATATTTATATTTATAATACATAATAAATACTATTAGATAGATATTTTAATCTAGTTTTTTAATAAATTTATTTGGAGATTAAAATATTACACGTATTTTCTATACATCGAGGTAAAAATTGTGGCACGGAAACCAACAACGACACTTGTTTAGGGACGGAGGGAGTACACCGTACCTGCGGTCATGTACACAGTTGAATGATTGAATGGGTTTAAAGAAGGAATGCCCAATATGGAGCGTAGCAACTGCCTGGCATACACAACAGTTGGGAAGATACAATGCACTCGGATTGGCGTACAAGTTATATATACAAAACATGGAGAAGATACCACGACCTGCAATATATGTATATCTAGGATATATATTGTTCCGATCCCTCAAACGAATAGGTGAACAGATACACTGCATTAGTTCATGCTTAGTCCCGCCTTCGTGGTTCAGTTCAATGAACTTGCAAATAAGCTGGCGGTAGAACCCGGATGGAATCTCCTCAAATCTGGCATGCAAATATATCTGTATTGTCTGTAGTGTCGTTAATACATTAATACTGGAGGGAAGTTGCTGAGTAATAACACTATATGAACTATCAGCTATTGCATACACTGAAAGAAAAAAAAATCTACATTCATCGTGATGATGGCATGTGGGACCTCAGACCTTTCGTATGGACACATAAACCTTACTAACTCTTAAGAGTGCTTTATAAATAATTTTCCCCTTACTTCCATGAGTGCAATTATGCATGATTTCATAATTACGTTAATATATGTTTTTTCCTTAGAAGATGTTTTTGTTTATGAACTAATAATAGGGAATGTAGTACTTAATCAACATATATATGTGTGGCAAATTATATTCTACTAATTACTACTCAACAACATCTGACAAAGATTCTATATTCATCTGTTTTAGTATCACATACAGGCGCTATCTTGTACTTGGAGCATCTTCGATCTCTAAAAGTAGGAAATGAGTTTATATATACTTTATTACTAGATCCTTATAAATAGCAGCCGGCGTCTGCACATATGAGATCCTTCACGTGCTATCGGTTGCTTCCCAGAACCATAGATCTATGTGCAGATTGCAATATATGATAGCTAGGAAACACATCCTATGCAAAATCTATGAGAAAATTCCTTATTTGACACTGAAAAAATGACTCGTTCCTTCCTTGGCCCTCAACAAAATTTCCTTCCCTATTTGACACCGAACTAAACTTTTCTTCCCTTTTTGACACTACCGTGAGATGGGAGTGCTAGCAGTGTTAAAAGTGACGTGAAAAGATGATTTTACCCCTCATGCAGTTTCATGTGTAACTAACTATGGTATGCCACAACATGTATGTGTGAACCAAAACTATGTGTGAACCTATTGTATGCATCTGTGATGATGTATTTGTGAACCTTAGTGCTAACAGAGTTACACATAAAACTGCTTGAGGGGCAAAATCGTCTTTTCACGTCACTTTTAACACTGTTAGCACTCCCACCCATCTCACGGCGGTGTCAAAAAGGGAAGAAAAGTTTGGTTCGGTGTCAAATAGGGAAGGAAATTTTATTGAGGGCCAAGGAAGGAACGAGTCAACTTTTCAGTGTCAAATAAGGAATTTTCTCAAAATCTATCTGTTCCAGAGATGTGTGCAGGTGCAGCAGCCAGCCGCTATGTTCATATCTAGCCTTTCCATATCAAACTTCTGAATTTTCTACCCCGAGGTAGCTGGATATGTATCTGATAAAATGAGACAAGAATAAACCAAACATAATATTTTATTCACCGCTGCTTCTTTGTTGGCTAGGGTGGTATTCCACTTATGACTTACTAGTACAATGGTTTGAGGACAATAAACGTGATTTGTGGTCTGCTGTTGCAAACTGATTTTTCTTTCCATTGCATATGTTAAGTTCAAATATCGTTCAGTCGTAGTATTTCATTACTAATTTGTAGTCAACATTCTCATCCCCTAATCGAATTTAACCAGGTCTAAAAATGTATCTATAGAAACTCGGTGGTACTGATCGATGAGTTTAGGTTTGTCAGATTCAAATGGAAACGTATCATGTTAATTTGGATCGTAAATTATCATTTTTATATATATGACTTGAAAGTTCATCACCCAGCCGTAGGAACCGTGGAGGGGGTAAGGGGTTGACCATATGAATTTGAGTTCAGATGCTTTAGGGATGAACCGTAAAGTGTAGGGATGAGTCAGCAAGTTAGCAACATTTTTACTTGGATATCTCTATAGGATTAATACATAGCTACTTAATTCAGTACATTTAGCTAAAAATCAAACTCATACTACATTTTAATCGTTTACAAAGAATGAAACTTTTTGTCCATTGTAATCACTGGTACGGTATTTTCTTCCACTCAAACGAGATTGGGACACAAGATCATCAGAGCTATGTGCAGTTGGGTATTCACCGTTGCCCTATTTGGACTTCAGAGCACGGTGTTGCGATGGATGGATGGATGGATGGATGGATGGAGTAGAGGCGAGGGCGGGGTGGCAGAACTTGTAGCCACAGATGGATGCAGTGATAACTAGGGCTGGATAAAATGCTCGAAGCTCTTTAGCTCGCTCGGATCGCAGCCGGCTCGGATCGGCTCAACTCGGCTAGGCTCAATGCATATTCGTAACAAGCCGAGAAAGAGTTTTTGCTCGTTAGTATAATGAGCGAGTTCAAGCTGGCTCGCGAGCTGCTCAAGAGCTTAACGAGCTAAGTGCATTGGTAGGCTAGCAGGCCACAAGCTACGTCAAAATGCAGCCAATAGACTAAAAACTTCATCTCTATACTATATGTGTTAAATCTTGAACTATAAGTCACAAGATATTTGCTATTGAACTATCAATAATTAAATTTATAACTATGGTCTATGGAACTTTATGTTATATCTATGTCTTGATTGATTTAACTAAGACTTATCACCTATGTTACTTGCATCATCTGCATGCCGCATTATATGCATAACTTGTATAGACTGGTTGTAACAGGATTGATGTGGATGATTGGATTGCAAACTATATACTCCGTATTTTATTTTCCTTCGAAGATGGAAGGTTTCTTTCTAAATTAGAGCAGCACGTAAAAACGCGAAACAAATGAATGTTGAAGGAATGGGCGAACTCTTAAGAGTCTTAAGTTAATACCAAATGTTACTACCGCTCTAGCTAGCTAGCCATATCAATTGAGAAGAAAATGTTGACCCACCTGATGATGTGACTATACCAATCCGCGTGATGTGCTGAGATGCATTTGATAAAGCACTAAACACGCCGTATGTTGGCATTTGCATCCAGCTACACCTCCAGTCTGTGACGTTTTCCATAGTGGCTGTGTTTAGTTGTAAAAAGTAGAGAGAAAGTTTGGTGAAAATGTCACATCGGATACTGTAGCACTTTTTGTTTGTTTGTGGTAAACATTGTCCTATCATGACCTAACTAGACTCAAAAGATTCGTCTCGTTGTGTACATCAAAACCATGTAATTAGTTTTTTTATTTACCCACGTTTAGTGTTCCATGTACGAGGAGAGAGATTTGATGTGATAGGTGGATAGTGAAGTTTGGAGAGAGAACTCTGGTGTTTTTCTCCGTACACACACATGTGTTAACGAGTTATCTTTGTTTTCTGAAATGTCTTGAAAAACAACAAAAGTATGAATCCAGCAAGCGGAGCCGTGGTTGTCCCCCAGCGCGGGTGGCATCCTGTCGGTAGACTCGACGATCCAACCGAGACAAAACTGAACAATTCCAGCAATTTAGGCTGTCATTAACTACTTATTAAAGTATTGCATCGTAATCGAAACGTTGTACGAGATTGTATATATACTCCTAGACCGCGCGCTAAATTGTCAAGGGAGCTAACAAGACTACTCTTTTTATTGCATTGGACCACACATCATACTCTAACCTGGTCTACAGTTCTTCACATCCATCGCCCCAAAGTTGAACAAATTTTAGAGGTCTGCCTACGTGATCCATGGAGCCTCATTTCAGCAGCAGCAGCTACTACTATGCCCATGCCGCCACCGCTGCCGCCGCCTATACCCATTGTGATAGTCACTACTACAGCCTCCAACACTACGGCGGCAGCGGCGGCGATGTCTCTGCCGGTTTCCAGCCCTCATCCACAAACCATCCTCACATGTACATTGGTGATGACTACTACCATTCTTCCTCATCTAAGACCTGGTCCTCATCGTCGTCCTGCGCCCCACCCGGCCACCACCACCAGCAGCTCCATTTCGGTGGCGGCGCCATGGATGAACACTACAGCTATCAGGCCGACGGCATAGGCATGGATCAGTTCAGCGCCCTCATGGGAGCGGCCTCCATCTCCACCACCGCCTCCAGCAACTCCTGTTCTTCATCATCAACCACGAGCACGCCAGCCGCGCACTCCTCGTCGGCGATGATGATGATGCAACAACACAGCGGCGGCTGCGATTCTTTCCGGCAGCAGGAGGCGGCGGAGAAGCCGCTGATCGGGGTGCGGAAGCGGCCGTGGGGCAAGTACGCAGCGGAGATCAGGGACTCGACGCGCAACGGCGAGCGCGTGTGGATCGGCACCTTCGACACGCCGGAGGCCGCCGCGCTCGCCTACGATCAGGCTGCCTACTCCATGCGCGGCGCTTCCGCGGTGCTCAACTTCCCTGTCCATCACGTGGAGGAGTCGCTGCGCGCGCTGGGGCTCACTGCCGGCTGATCGGCAATCATCCGTTTCAGTTTCATCGTTCATCACTGACACATGAATTACCGTGTGCAACCGTAGTTGTTCTATTTTGCGATTACATGGACGCACAGGCGCACACACAATGTACACACTGCCGACACGGCGCGCATGAGCTCTTTTGATTGTTTTACTCGGCTCAATTCGTCCATTCAATTCTCTCGTGGTCAATTAAATTTATTATTGTTTATATCTGAACCTGAATCATCAGAATAAGAGGCTTTCCCAGCTAGCATCCACGAAAAAGAAGAATTTATTTCAAGTTGGGCACACCAGATGAATTGCATATGCGCGCAGAGATTTTTATCAATCTTGGATTCTTGGTAGAGGAGCTTCTGGCTCCACAGATCGATCCGAGAAATAAATGCACCGTTTCTGCAATTTTATTCAGTTGGCTTTGGATTCATTGTTATATGTTCTTTCCATGTTTCAGGTCATTTGGGGCCATCCTGAAAATTATCCAATTTGGTTGGGATGGTTCAATTAATGCTGCAACCATTTTTGTTAGTTACATTTTTGTTTCGTTCCTGCCATGTGTTTGATTTACCCCAGTCCTAAAATTTCTAAATTTTTATAGAATTACACTTTGGCAGCTGTGTTTTCAGGTGTGTAATACAGTAATATCCATGAAATTCTTATTGATCTCTCTCAATCCCCCCTAAATTAATTCCATACTCCCATCGTTCCAGAATTTTATCACCATTAACTATTTCAATGGTACAAATATTTGGGAACGGATGAAATATTGTTTATTCTGAAATTACAGTATATGTTCTGCAGTTATGAAATTTTACTTGGAATCTATTGGTTATTCAAAATGAGTATAGAACTATAGACATCTGTCAAAAAGCACCTCAAATTCTATTGTTCTGTAAACAGCTAATATTATTCCAATTTAGTCAGTTCAATTGAAATCATGCACCTTCGATCCGGCGAACGTGACCACGCGTCCAAATAGACCATTTGTTCCTAAAAATCCGAGGTCATATATAAGATTCTTATATGATTGAATAATTTCAATATACGATATCTGAACATTTGTTCCTAAAAATCCGAGGTCATAATTAAACTCAATTATTCATCTACAAAAAAATCTCTATTTTAAAGAAACTAGTCTCAGTTTTAAAAATCTATACCACTAAAACTTAGTGAGGACCATGTGTGTCCGAGGACCGATGGATGGTCGCTTCTCAGTGTGATGAGTGATTGACAACGTTGTGTGGACTGACTCTTGGCTGAGTATTGCAGGTGTTCGATGCGGCTGGATTTGCGTTGGTGCAGGTGAAAAACAAGCGCAAAAGGTCTCCGAGGAGTGGAGACGAGTAGGCTTGGTTCAAGGGACCCGGTGGCCAGACGAGATCGAGTGCGGTCGGCATGGTGCAAGAAAAGCAAGACGAAGTTGAAGGGGTAGAGGGGGATGGCAACTCATCTCTTTGGAAACCCTAGTTCATTTGCTTCCTTCCTCTCTCTCTAGGCTAGCTTGTGCTTCATGTAAAATCCAGCGGGTGGATGATGGGAGGTGGCTAGCCTTGTATAGATGTTGACCTCGTGATTTAATCGAAGAATTTTTGTTTCGAAGTCTTGGAGCCGGTGCAAGGTAGCAGCTGACGACCGAAGCTTGCACGCGGGGTTTGATGGTTGGGCCACAAAACCATCGGAGGAGGGTTTTTCGGTTTGGGCCTCAAAACCGAGCCCGAAGGCCCAACGTGACGGAGACGGTGATCCGGGCGCGTTCGGGAAGCTTCGAAGCGGTGGACACGCGGCGGGATCCGGGAGCTTGCGTCGGAGGGAAGCAAGACCGGATGGACGGCGTGCCTGGCCGGGAGAAATATGTGGCTTCTTCCAAAATTGCCCCTGAGGGGTGTGTATCTTGTTTTATGTTTGTAGGGGTAGTTTGGTCTTTTGCCATCTCCAGGTGACTTAATATATATAGGGTAGAGGGGGATGGCAACTCATCTCTTTGGAAACCCTAGTTCATTTGCTTCCTTCCTCTCTCTCTAGGCTAGCTGATTTAATCGAAGAATTTTTGTTTCTCCTTGTTTTCCCGAGTTGTTTTTCGGTGGATTTTTGGGGGATTTTCGTGGTCACCTCGATTCTTCATTTCTAGACCGTTTTGCTTCGGATTTGTTTGAGGGGATGATGGGTGAGTGCCTTGCGCATCTTTGTGGATGATCTTGGCCCCTCAAACGCCGGGAATCGGTCTCGATTTGAAGTTTTGTGGATGAACTCGTGGGAGAGGTGTTCTTCGGTGTGATCCAAAATTCGTCATGTATACTTGAGCTTTTCCGGATCTAGTTCGTGGATCTATTAGCCCTTAGGGTTGTGCATCTATGGCTCAAGTTTCGTGCGAATCTATGGAGTAATTTGGTAGTTCAATTCGTTTGAAGTGTGAGTTGTATTCTCGTGTTGTGTTCTTGTCTGTTTTTCCTGTGCAGGCTCGGGCGAACGAAGGGGCAGCAGCGCACGGCAGCAGCAACGCTTGCGCAGCAGCGGCTCGCTCGCGGCCCAGGCAGGGCGCTCGGCCCAAGCGCAAGCAAGCAGGCCGGCAGCAGCTAACGGCCCACGTGCTGGGACACAGCAGCTGGTCCAGCACACGCAAGGACCAGCAGCTCGCGTGCGTGAAATCCAAGTAGAATTCAACAGCGCAGGTAGCAAGGTTTCTTTTTTTTTAATTATGAATTGTCCCTTTCAATGAACAGTGAGTAATCATTGCATGCTAATTTGTTTAGTTTGTGAGGTTTGATGATTTGAACGGAAACCGAGATCTCTAGTAGTTAGTTTATTCATGCAGCAAGTTAATTTCAAGTGTTTAGATTTCTGTGCAAGCTTAATTAGTGCTCGTTTATTGTCTCGATTATATCATTGCATCCGCGCTAGGTTGAGGTTCTCCTAATCGTTCCTAGGGTGAGCTTGTCACGAGTTGGCATGTGTCATCTTGGCGGTTAGAAGAGAGACTTTTGTACCGTGTTTCGAGTCTCTGTGAGCTGTGCTTTGTTAAGGTTTATTGTTTCCGCTGTCAGTAGCTCGTTATGATCATTGTGTCTTGCTCCTAGGACCAAAAGCACTCAAGTGGCTTTGTGGTTCTGGCAAGAAACAGAGTTTGAACTCATTGGAAGTGTTTTTGGGACATAGGCCGAGTTTCGCTCATCGGAGAGAAATTTTAATCGGCTCCCATTCACTCCCCCAGAGATTGTATATGGAGCCTATTCCTACATCTACTACAATTAATGAAAACCAACTAGTTTTGGGGAACTTGAAAACATTCCTATAAATTACATTTTCAGATTAAATGTGTCACGAAGAACAAAAAAAGAAAGAAATGCTGGAAATTTTTAAAATTTGAAGAAAAGATTATACGTTAATATATACTCAGAGTTGATCGATTTCTTTTTTCTACTAGCTGATCGTTTTCAATTTATCTATGAAATTATAAAGGGCAGTTCAATAGTTCCTATACTAGCTCCTCATGTCAAGGTGGAAATGGTCTAGGAACCAAACTAAATCCACACCAATCCATACTAATTCTAGCATATTTACAAACCAATCCAATCCCACCCACTTAGCATTCAAACCAAACCAATCCAAACCATTTAGCTTTTCTCTCCTAACCAAACCAAATTAATCGGTTTCAACCCAAATATTGAAACCGGTTTTTACTCACTACCACTAATAACAAGAATATATCTTATAATATGGAGCCCACATATTCATATAGCTCAACCAATTTACATGGAGTAGCTAAATCTTATTATGAAACACCTCCAACAAATTTTAGCCAAATTCGCTAAAATTTT
>OAMR01000449.1:234601-264769 GCA_900205405.1 Echinochloa crus-galli
TTTATAGTGTGAACGCGAGGTTTAAGTTTTAGGGTCCGACTTTTGACGTGGGACCCACATGTGGATCTCATCATATAACTTTGCACAAAGTAGCGGACCGTCGTTTAAGTCATTTGCAACAAATTTCAATCAAATCCGCTAAATTTTTATAGTGTGAACGCGAGGTTTTAGTTTTAGGGTCCGGCTTTTGATCTTTTGGATTAGCCAAACTAATTACGAACCAATCCAAACTGCTTCGAACCATTATAACTGTTAAACCAAACCAAACCAAACCATTACATATCTCGACCCATTATGCACCAAACCAAGTTGATCCAACTAAAAAACCAAACCACTCAAACCGGTTTTAACCCAAACCATTTCCACCTTGATCCTCATGGTGGTGGTGTTCTGCATGTAAAAAATGTCAACTTTGCAAAACTTAGTCATTGGTTTAGTTTTATCCATAAAGAAACCCCAACTTGCAGTATCGCAGCTGCCTAGTAAGTGCATAATCAGATAGAACAACAAATCAGATAATTTACAATACTGATGTTGTCATAAAAAATGATATGTTATATATTATTGTGCCAGAAAGGTTCAACGCATACAGTCCATTAGTAGCATCCACGCTACATTAACTGTTCATCTGAACCCTTCCCGCGAATCTAGCGTTAATTTACCCTTATTATACAATAATCACAAGAAAATAAGTACATGCTATACAAATATTTGTATGACCGTCTACTACCTATCGATGCTTTAACTATTAATCATCATGTTCAGATCCTGGAAAATGACTTATCTGCTGCTATTATTTAATCACATACAGCTATGCATCCATCTGTGCTTCCCCGAAAGCGCACATGCATATATAGATGCCATTCGGCACAGATCAAAATTAAGTCCTTAATGTATCATCAAATGCTGATCCGAAAGTGATAACTGATACAGAAAGGATGAAACGGTGAAAAATGAGAGTTATATATAAACAACAAAGACCATGTCTTAACTTATTGGTCGGAGACAAAATCTGTTCTCATCACAAGGCAGATGAGAGCTGCACTTTGAAAACAACCAAGAAGTGTTTTCCGAACACCTATTAAGTTTTCCTAATAAGAAGTAGCCTCTCTCTTTTGGATAGATGAAGTGCAGTGGCTGGGTTCCGAACACCTATTAAATTTTCCTAATAAGAAGTAGCCTCTCTCCATGTAACTAAAACCATACACATTATATTATATGCAGTGGCTGGGCAAATAAATCTTTGTGTTCTCAACGAGACACATACGTAGTTAAGCTAGTTTCGATTACAGCAAGCATGAGATGAGAGTAGTCTTTTCTTATTCTTCCCTAATTCGGATATTATGTAATACTCGTATGTAGCAACTGGCAGCCTACCAGATTAGATAGTATATAGGGGCGACAAGTGTTGACAGGAGAAACAATAATTATCTGCTACTTCTGGACGAGCATTTAATATTTCATAATTTTCCTTTGCTGACCATACATATTATATACGCATGTATAGTGCTTGTTTGCTTGTGACATTTTTCATAAGTTAATTAGTTTGTTTTGGCCAAAATTAAGTTGACCCTCACCTCACCATATGTGATGATTAACTGATTGTGCGAAAAATATAACTGATCGATCAGAGCAACAGATTACGTTTCTTTTCTATATATACCCAAACTACAAGCTTTCTATTTATTTGCTCTCAAATCTGTCGTCAAGATATTAGATACAGCAACAGATTATGTTTTGTAGGAGCAATCCTAAACCCTACTCCAGCTGTTCAGGCGTAGACTACACAGAAGGCTAATTAATAAACTAAAGTTTTGCTGATAGGGGGTGTTTAGTTCCTGGAAAAAAGGTAAAAAGTGAAGTAAAAAAGTCATATCGGACACTGTAGCACTTTTCGTTTATTTGTGGTAAACATTGTCCTACCATGACCTAACTAGGTTTAAAAGATTCGTCTCGTCGTGTACATCAAAACCATGTAACTAGTTTTTTTTATTTACCCACGTTTAGTACTTCATGCATGAGGAAAGAGATTTGATGTGATATGTAAATAATGAAGTTTGGAGAAAGAATTTTTAGAAGTTTGACGATGTGAGCTGGATCTAAACAGGGCCACAGTAGACATTCAACAGTGTGCACATGGACAGATCAGGGGTGATGACGTTGAGGTGGTTTGTCGTATCCAGCCGCCCTACGTCAGGCATGTGTGGAGCCGAAATAATTGCCCTTTTCGTACTGCTGAACAACTAGTAGTGTAGTAATTTATTAGCGATGATGTACACTTGTAGTATACTATACTCTACAGTCCTAACCCCATGACTAGGATGATGTCCATAGAATTAAATGGCATGCCACGTAGACCAAAAGCTGATGTATCAAGTGAGTTAATGAAGAAAAAGGAGGAAACCGGGTCTGAAGAAAGAGGAGGAAACCGGGTTTTGTATGAGACATGGTTTCTACACATTATCCAAGACATAGTGAGAGGTGGGTGTCTTTTTTTTTAGAACGTGCATAGCACGTATTTCATTAAGAAGAAGAGAATTACAGCTAGGCAACCTTAGAAGAATCTCTAAGGCACGGAGAAACAAGGAAACAACTACAACGACCAACAGCAACAACTAAAAACGACAAGAGGAAGCAAACACTAGCTAACCACCGAAGCACCAACAACTGAAACAAACGACACGACCAAAGACGCTAGAAGCCCTAAGACAAGCCAACACCTGCAGAAAGGAGGCCACTCGGAACACCCGCACGTCATCAAATCTCTACTATCCCGGAGCCAGGGGGCAGAGCGAGAGGGCCATGCAGAACGATGCCTCCAAGGAGAGCGCGACGCCGACGCCGCCATCGTCCGACTATCCAGAAAGGAGCAGTCCAAGTCTTCACCTGGCGAAGCCGAATGAATTTGGTGGCCAAGACAACGCCCCCAACAGGGTAAACTACGTTGAAGAACGCAGCCGTTGTCCGCACCGGCCAATGCCGTGCAAGGCTTTCGCCAAAAGGCTACCAAATCCAACTCCACACTACGACTGACCACAGCACCCTGGAAGAGATCAAGATCGATGGAATGGCAGCGAGTAATCCAAGCTGATGACAGTGAAGAGCCATTGCAGGCGTTGCATGACCAAGTAGCTACCCAAGATTCAACAGATGTGAGGCGCTTGACCAAAGAAGGATTCATCGGTGTGAAGCACTTGAGCAAAGACGCCTCAGAGGGCATGTGGACTAGGGCGTCGGCCTACACGAGAGCGGAGGCGGCCACCAGCGAAGATGGAGCTGGCGGCGGTGCCACCGTGCCCAGGGCGTCGGCGTCAAAGGGTGGCGAAGCCGGGCCGGGGGTGAGGCGGCCGGCGGCGACGGTCACGGCTCGGCGATGGCGGGCCCGCTAGATCCGAGGGGGAAGGAGCGGGTCCCCCAGATCCGGCGGCCAGGGACAACCGAGAACGGTGGTGGCGACCCGTGCCCAGCCTGCAACCGCACCCATCGCCACTGGTGTCGTTGCCGCATCGCGCCGCTTGTCCCTGCTCCTGCACCCCTGCCCATGCACGGCCATTGATGGCTACCGTGCACGTCGGGGCCGCCGGCGGCGGAGCGCCGGATCCGGGAGGGGCGAGACCGGCGCCGGCGGGACCGCCAGATCCGGGCGGGCGCAGCCGGTGGGGCACCGGATCCCGGCGGGCGCGGCCTTGCGAGGGGATAACGAGTTAGTTAGAGGTGGGTGTCATTAAATTTTAGTTTGGAATAGCAGTGTTTGGGTTGGAGGGGTGGTGTCTTATACTACTTTTTTGACCCGATGTGGAGCTATGGATATCACTACTAGTGTCTTGGGTTGGGACTGCCCTAATTGCTAGTACTGCAATAATAATTCAATAATGTCCTTTCCAGCTGCATGCACGTATTACTGTTGAACTGAAATTTTTAATTCTTTAAGTTGCTTGAAGTTTAAAATTTCTTTTCTGAAACATATTGCAAATAAAGAAATTACGTTTTTACATCGCCCCTCAATTATGATTTTGCCATATGATAAACCATATATTATGTATTACCAGTATCTATTTTTTTCGGCGTTCCGATCGATGGATTGCCTACATCGAGACTGTCTCCAGTCTCCACTACTCAGAGCGAAGGAGAGGACTGGGCGGAGGTCATGACTGCAACGAAGCCGGCGCACCGTACATCCGTTATTGCTAGACAGCGGCTGAAAAATGGAGTCACACTAGATTTTGTATAGCTTTACAAGCCACAACATCGGGTTTAAATATATATATTTAGGGCCATGTTTGGATCGCATAAGACTTGAGGTCATAGTAAATCGCATACCCTGTCAATTAGCTGCGCAATTACGCATCAGTTTTGATATGGTAGGCCCATTATCAGGCCCATAATAAAAAATTTCGCGCCAAGCTCCTACTCCGAGGGCTTTTCCTGCTGTGCTCCTGAGCTCCGACATTTCCCGTGGCTGGATTTTTCCAGTAAGGGAGATTTTATAAATTTTAGATAGATACATTAAAATGATACAAATATGCTAACATTATTTCCGTCCTCTGCAGAGTAAGGATGCACACAACTAAAAAGAAGAAAAAAAAAGATATGGCAACAAAAATCTAGGCACTAAAAGCAACGGCACACGACTTAATCTTCTATTTTGACCGAAGTCGGGAGGGAAACCCCTACCTATTTTTTTAGTTTTTTTTCCAAACCCAATTATTCGCTTCCACCGGAAATCGAACTTGGGTCTGCTGGGTGCTACTCAGGTTCTCTAACCACTAGGCTAGAGGCCCTTTCACGACTTAATCTTCTATTCCTTGCACCATCATATCAAACGCATGGACTATGGAGAAGGCTCTCTAAATAAGGAGTAAAATTTACCGGCGGACCGTAAATTTGCACAGCGGTGTCATCCAGGTCCCAAACACATAATTTTTGATATTTGAGTCCATAAACTTGTACAGCGGTGTCATCTAGGTCTCAAGCTTAGGATTTTTTATATTTAGATTCCTAAACTTACATGTTGGTGTTATCTAGGTCCAAAACATATAATTTTTAATATTTTGATCCAATAATTTATCCCACTGATAAAGAAAGGTGTGTAGCAAACACTTGTTCATTGTGTCAATCCCTAACCCTTGCTGTTTAATTTAAGTACCAACTCTGTCAGTGTTCGGATTAGTCCCAACACTAACTAGTGATTGTGTTGCGTCCTGTCTCTCGATGGTTGGTGCAAGAGCTAACACAAGACACAGGGTTTATCCTGGTTCCAGCCACGAGGCCGTACGTCCAGCAGGGTGCGCTCGCGCGCTGTATTATCTTGCACCAGTGGTGCTTGTAGAGGGAGGATACAAGCTTAGGCGGGAGAGGAGAGGATGTCTCCAAGTCCCTGAAGGCTAGTGATTGAGGCGAGTGCCAATATTGTTGGTGGAAGGTGATCGTGCGTGTGTTCGCGTTCTGTGGGAACCCGTCCTCCTTGATGGCGCCCACCTCCTCCTTTTATAGGCCAAGGGGGAGTGGTTACATGCATTGGTTACAGCAGTTCGCTACAATCAGGATGTACGATTGATCGTGGCGCCGGGGGCGTGCGTGCGTTGCGAATCCCCGCGCCTGGCGCGAGTCGTGGCCGTGCTCCGGCTTTGGCGGGCAAAGTGGCAGCTCGTGTGCCTGTCCTGACGTGGCTTCGAGCGGTGGTTTGACCGGAGTCCGTGATCAGTCGCCATTCGCTCACCCAATCGAGGGTGCTCCCTTGCTTATTCGAGCGCCTCGTCATGAGGAAAGGACGGGAGTTGACAGCACAGGTGCTGGCGTGGTGTTCCCTGTTTACATAGTGCACCGCACGCCTGCCCACTACGTGGAATGGCCGTACAGTAGAGGGAGTTGGTGGATTGGACTTGGCTCGCGTCATCCATGCGACCGTGCGGACCGGGGTCTGCGTTCAGTCGCCGCCCGCGCACCATTTCGAGGGTGTCCCCATGCCCGTTCGAGGGCTTCGCTGCGGGAAAGGACGGGAGAAGGTAGTACAGTGTGACGGAATGACACCTGGCATGTCCGCACAGCGCTCTGCACGCCCACATAGTAGTAGGATGTCCGCACAGTGACGGGGGTTGGCACAGAGTGCGCCTGACTCTGTCAGTCGCGGGGCGTGGGAGAGGATTCGCTTTTTGACCTTAGCATCCCATTGATGAACCCGACATTTAATGCTGTTGTCGGGGCAGGGTGGGCGAGCGCCTGCGTTGTAGTCGAGGGGTGGCCTAGAGCGAGGCGGAACCCAGCGCTCGCTCGAGGGGGGTCGAGACCCTCGAGCGAGGCGGAGATTGCACAGTGCCTCATTCGAGGTGTGTGTTACCCTCGAGCAAGGCGGAGTTTAACTCCGTGCATTTGAGGGTTCACCTGCGGGGCTCGAGCCGCTGCTGGGCCGAAGCGGGCCGTGGGCTTTGCCGTGTTTGGCCTTCTTTGGCCTTTGGGGACTTGATCGTGGGCTTGCGTTTGAGGAGGGTGATTACCCCTTTGGTTAGGGGACCCCTTGTGGCTGTCCCCAACAAACTTCTTTTCAATCTCTAAACCGTTGTGGCCGAATATGTTTGTGACCTAGATGACACCGTTGTTGAAGTTTAGAGGTCCAAATATCAAAAATCGTAAGTTTGGGACCAAGATGACACCGCCGTGCAAGTTTGGGGGCCGTGAATTTTACTCTTAAAAAAGCAATGTCTTCAACAAGAAAATGGCAGGCGTAGGCACACTCACGATGTTGCCATGGTCCAAACAGTCAAGTCCAGACCATCGGTTCTCACCTTAGAGACGATTCTTGGAGCCCCAAACAATGATTCTAACAAATCATTGCTAGATACAACCAATTAAGGTCAGACCTAGAGATTTGTCTCTGGGATAAGGAATCAATACCCAAAGCGTGGTTCCATGGTGTTGCCTCCTTTTCGAGTTAATACTACCATATTACCCATTCTTAGTAAACTACAATTGGCTGCAATCTCTCCTCATCCCACCAAACTATTCTGGGAAGTGACCAATAGACACACGTACAAAGTCCATAGGATCTGCGTCGGAGTACGTGATGTCGTAAGTCGAAGCCACCATAGTTAAACCGACAAGTTATCACAGACACGACCAGGGGGTCAGCAACCTACCTGCGAGGTTCTACCCAGGGGCATAACTCACATAGATCGTATCCCCGGCTCCATGGCCCACTGTTGCTCACCAGCACACCACATAACCAACAGCTTAACTAGTGGGATTTATGCTAGGCCGTCTCCACATACAACGGTCGAGTGGTGGTACAATAAAAAGGGTTAGGCTAGATGACACATCAACATCATCCCAAAAACTGTGACAGGATAGACAACTCCCACCATGCTCAACCACACAGGTTCGAGCTCACCTCGGCATTTCACACAAGAAATACCGTCTGTCTCATCCCACACGGATACTCATTTTATTCACAAAACCCATCTCTTTTATTTTAAAGCACGCACACGGTTGCTTTTGTAAACACCAAATGATTGTAATGGGGTGTATAACAGTAAAATATTCCTAAGCATTTCTAGCAGTGACTAACATTCAAACAGAGCATTGTCATATTCAAACATTAAGCTAGGTTGTAGTAGAAGTGAGGTAAATAGAAACCAATAGTTTGGGCATCGGCCGCCACGTACAACTTGAAAGGCTTGTTCAATTGTGGAGGCACCAATACTGGTGGCTTCTTCATGTACTCTTTTATTTCATCAAAAGCCTTCTGTTGTTCGTCACCCCATACAAACTTTTGATCCTTTTTTATTTTCAATAGTGAGGAAAAGGGCAACACCTTCTGTGACAAGTTTGATATGAATCTTCTCACAAAATTTATCTTGCCAAGCAGTGATTGTAACTCTTTAAGATTAGTTGGAGGAACAATTTCATCAATTGCCTTCATGCTTTTCTTGCCAACTCCTATTCCTCCTTCATGTATCAAAAATCCCAGAAACTCTCCAGCCGAAACTCCAAAAGCACACTTGTTCGGGTTCATTTTAAGCCCATGCTTCCTGGTGCATTCTAGAGTTTTCCTTATGTCAGCCAAATGGGACTCCAATCGATCTCTCGAATCGGACGACTACCGCTACACGGACGGCGATGCTCGCCGATTCAAAGCGGAGCGTGACGACACTCGCCGCGAGTTGGAGGTCATCTCCAAGCAAGCCGGGATTGCTGACCTTGAATGGCAGCACGAGCGCAAGCAGCTGCTCGAAGTCATTGATGGTGAGTCCTGCAATCTGCTCAATTTCAACCTCGTCTTCCAAATGATATTAATCTGTTATCCCCTTGTAACCTTGCAGCGCGTGATGCTGAACTTGATCGACTGAAGGCGCTGGTGGAGGAGCTGGCGGACAAGGTGAACGCCCAAGGGGACACACCCGAGGCACGCCTTGGTGCGGTGGCAGGCCGTGTCGACGAGGTGGCCTCCCATGGCGTTCGCCTGGGCGTCGCTACGGGTCTCGTTGCCATGTCGACGCACACCGGCACTGACTATTCCAGGATGCCGGTAGGTTTCGCCAACAGCAACCCAGAAGAAATCGATGACATTGACGCCTCTATTGATCGTCTTGATGGCCATGGTGCTGCCATTGCCGATTCCATTCATCCCCAGTCTGTTTTGAACAGGCTCTTCCAGTAGTTTGTACTAGGGATTTATGGAATTTCGGCAATAAAACTTATCTTTTGTGATCTTGCATGAACTCCTGATGTAATATATTTTGTGCTAAGGGCAATACATTCAGTACTGGCCATTTTTCTTTTTCTCCAATGTCTCTGTTAATTTCCCTCTAAAGACGATTTCTTCCCGAATATCGGCTGTTCGGCAATTTAATATATCAATCACCGATCGATTTCAATACTGGGATAATACCTCTTCAAATATCTTCCATTTATAGCAGAAGCAAATTCTTCTCCCAATAATGTCTTCAAAATATATGCATTTCCAGGCACGCATCTAACCACTCTGAAAGGACCTTCCCAATTTGGAGACCATTTGCCGAATGCTGCATATTTGGTTCCAATCGGCAATATCGCTTTCCAAACCAAATCTCCTTCTGCAAATTGCCTGACTTTTACCTTCTTGTTGTAATATTTGGCAACTCGCATCTTATTTTTCTCAATATTTTCCAATGCTTTGAGACGAATCATATGCAAATCTTCCAATTCGTCCATCATCAAGTTACTGTAATCTTTAGAACTTAAATCTTTCTGCAACTGTATTCTCCTTGACTCTGTTTGTAATTCCCATGGCAAAATGGCATGATGTCCATACACTAGTTCATAAGGAGACGTTTTTGTAGCCCCATGAGGAGCCATTCGGTAAGCCCACAATGCTTCATTGAGTACCGAATGCCACCTTCTTGGCTTTTGATCAATTTTCTTCTGTATGATTTTAATCATGATCTTGTTGGAAGCTTCTGCCTGTCCATTGGCTTGAGCATAATAAGGAGAAGAATTCAGTAATTTTATCCCCATACTTTCAGCAAAATCTCTGAACTCTGAAGATGTAAATTGAGACCCTTGATCTGTGGTAATTGTCTGAGGAATTCCAAATCTGTAAATGATGTGCTCTTTGACAAATTCAATCATATTTTCTGATGCTACCTTTTTCAATGGAATTGCCTCAACCCACTTGGTAAAATAATCTGTTGCTAAAAGTACAAACTTATGCCCCTTGCTCGATGGAGGATTTATTTGGCCAATCAAATCTATTCCCCATCCTCTGAATGGCCATGGCTTGATAATGGGATTCAAAGCCGATGCTGGAACTCTCTGAATGTTTCCAAATTTCTGACAGTCTTGACATCCCTTATAATATTCAAAGCAATCTTCCAACATTGTCGGCCAGTAATATCCAGTTCTTCTAATAACCCACTTCATTCGGTAAGCTGACTGATGTGCTCCACATAATCCATCATGCACTTCGCTCATCAACTTCTTTGCTTCTTCTTGATTTAAGCAACGTAATAATACTCCGTCCAGGGATTTATAATATAAATCTTTATCAAGAAGAACAAACTTTATAGCTTTATACCTGAGTCTTCTAGAAACCTTCTGGGATGGATTCTCCAAATAATCGGCAATTTCTTTCCTCCAATCACCTTCTGCCAAACTACTCCCGAAAGCACAGTCATCAGTAGCAAATACCTCTTGATTTTCTCTGTAACCTGATGCACTTTGGGCCAATCTATTTGCCTCTCCATTATCCCCTCTAGGAATGTGTTGTAGAATTACTGACCGAAAGCTCTTCAATATTTCTTTGCATTCTTCATAGTAATTCCTCAAGATATCACTTTTGCATTCATATTCACCATTCAATTGTTTTATGACCAATTCTGAATCTCCAAAAATTTCAACTGCAATGGCTTTTGCTTCTTTCAAATATTGGAGCCCTTTGAGTAATGCCTCATACTCAGCCTGATTGTTAGTAACAGTAGATTGAATGGGAATAGCAAACTCAAATGTTTCTCCTTTGGGTGAAATTAATAAAATACCTGCTCCACCACCTTTGTCGCATGAAGATCCATCGAAGAATAATACCCAAGGAATAATGTTAAGCAAATTTATTGATGTATCATGATGTTCAGTAATGAAGTCAGCAATAATCTGCCCCTTGACAGCTTTTGCCGATTCAAACCTTAATTCGAATTCAGATAAGGCCAAAATCCATTTGCCAATCCTTCCATTCAAAATTGGCATTGACAACATGTGCTTAATTACATCAAATTTTGAATGTACAACGCATTCGGCATTTAGCAAATAGTGCCGAAATTTTGTACATGAGTAATAAACACATAAGCAAAGCTTCTCTATAGCCGAATACCTTGTCTCCGGGTCTAGTAACTTTCGGCTAAGGTATGCAACTACTCTTTCCTTCCCTTCAAATTCTTGAATAAGGGCCGATCCAATAGTTTGGGCATCGGCCGCCACGTACAACTTGAAAGGCTTGTTCAATTGTGGAGGCACCAATACTGGTGGCTTCTTCATGTACTCTTTTATTTCATCAAAAGCCTTCTGTTGTTCGTCACCCCATACAAACTTTTGATCCTTTTTTATTTTCAATAGTGAGGAAAAGGGCAACACCTTCTGTGACAAGTTTGATATGAATCTTCTCACAAAATTTATCTTGCCAAGCAGTGATTGTAACTCTTTAAGATTAGTTGGAGGAACAATTTCATCAATTGCCTTCATGCTTTTCTTGCCAACTCCTATTCCTCCTTCATGTATCAAAAATCCCAGAAACTCTCCAGCCGAAACTCCAAAAGCACACTTGTTCGGGTTCATTTTAAGCCCATGCTTCCTGGTGCATTCTAGAGTTTTCCTTATGTCAGCCAAATGGGACTCCAATCGATCTCTCGAATCGGACGACTACCGCTACACGGACGGCGATGCTCGCCGATTCAAAGCGGAGCGTGACGACACTCGCCGCGAGTTGGAGGTCATCTCCAAGCAAGCCGGGATTGCTGACCTTGAATGGCAGCACGAGCGCAAGCAGCTGCTCGAAGTCATTGATGGTGAGTCCTGCAATCTGCTCAATTTCAATCTCGTCCTCCAAATGATATTAATCTGTTATCCCCTTGTAACCTTGCAGCGCGTGATGCTGAACTTGATCGACTGAAGGCGCTGGTGGAGGAGCTGGCGGACAAGGTGAACGCCCAAGGGGACACACCCGAGGCACGCCTTGGTGCGGTGGCAGGCCGTGTCGACGAGGTGGCCTCCCATGGCGTTCGCCTGGGCGTTGCTACGGGTCTCGTTGCCATGTCGACGCACACCGGCACTGACTATTCCAGGATGCCGGTTGGTTTCGCCAACAGCAACCCAGAAGACATCGATGACATTGACGCCTCCATTGATCGTCTTGATGGCCATGGTGCTGCCATTGCCGATTCCATTCATCCCCAGTCTGTTTTGAACAGGCTCTTCCAGTAGTTTGTACTAGGGATTTATGGAATTTCGGCAATAAAACTTATCTTTTGTGATCTTGCATGAACTCCTGATGTAATATATTTTGTGCTAAGGGCAATACATTCAGTACTGGCCATTTTTCTTTTTCTCCAATGTCTCTGTTAATTTCCCTCTAAAGACGATTTCTTCCCGAATATCGGCTGTTCGGCAATTTAATATATCAATCACCGATCGATTTCAATACTGGGATAATACCTCTTCAAATATCTTCCATTTATAGCAGAAGCAAATTCTTCTCCCAATAATGTCTTCAAAATATATGCATTTCCAGGCACGCATCTAACCACTCTGAAAGGACCTTCCCAATTTGGAGACCATTTGCCGAATGCTGCATATTTGGTTCCAATCGGCAATATCGCTTTCCAAACCAAATCTCCTTCTGCAAATTGCCTGACTTTTACCTTCTTGTTGTAATATTTGGCAACTCGCATCTTATTTTTCTCAATATTTTCCAATGCTTTGAGACGAATCATATGCAAATCTTCCAATTCGTCCATCATCAAGTTACTGTAATCTTTAGAACTTAAATCTTTCTGCAACTGTATTCTCCTTGACTCTGTTTGTAATTCCCATGGCAAAATGGCATGATGTCCATACACTAGTTCATAAGGAGACGTTTTTGTAGCCCCATGAGGAGCCATTCGGTAAGCCCACAATGCTTCATTGAGTACCGAATGCCACTTCCTTGGCTTCTGATCAATCTTCTTTTGTATAATTTTAATCATAATCTTGTTAGAAGCCTCTGCCTGACCATTAGCTTGAGCATAATAAGGAGAAGAATTCAGTAATTTTATCCCCATACTTTCAGCAAAATCTCTGAACTCTGAAGATGTAAATTGAGACCCTTGATCTGTGGTAATTGTCTGAGGAATTCCAAATCTGTAAATGATGTGCTCTTTGACAAATTCAATCATATTTTCTGATGCTACCTTTTTCAATGGAATTGCCTCAACCCACTTGGTAAAATAATCTGTTGCTAAAAGTACAAACTTATGCCCCTTGCTCGATGGAGGATTTATTTGGCCAATCAAATCTATTCCCCATCCTCTGAATGGCCATGGCTTGATAATGGGATTCAAAGCCGATGCTGGAACTCTCTGAATGTTTCCAAATTTCTGACAGTCTTGACATCCCTTATAATATTCAAAGCAATCTTCCAACATTGTCGGCCAGTAATATCCAGTTCTTCTAATAACCCACTTCATTCGGTAAGCTGACTGATGTGCTCCACATAATCCATCATGCACTTCGCTCATCAACTTCTTTGCTTCTTCTTGATTTAAGCAACGTAATAATACTCCGTCCAGGGATTTATAATATAAATCTTTATCAAGAAGAACAAACTTTATAGCTTTATACCTGAGTCTTCTAGAAACCTTCTGGGATGGATTCTCCAAATAATCGGCAATTTCTTTCCTCCAATCACCTTCTGCCAAACTACTCCCGAAAGCACAGTCATCAGTAGCAAATACCTCTTGATTTTCTCTGTAACCTGATGCACTTTGGGCCAATCTATTTGCCTCTCCATTATCCCCTCTAGGAATGTGTTGTAGAATTACTGACCGAAAGCTCTTCAATATTTCTTTGCATTCTTCATAGTAATTCCTCAAGATATCACTTTTGCATTCATATTCACCATTCAATTGTTTTATGACCAATTCTGAATCTCCAAAAATTTCAACTGCAATGGCTTTTGCTTCTTTCAAATATTGGAGCCCTTTGAGTAATGCCTCATACTCAGCCTGATTGTTAGTAACAGTAGATTGAATGGGAATAGCAAACTCAAATGTTTCTCCTTTGGGTGAAATTAATAAAATACCTGCTCCACCACCTTTGTCGCATGAAGATCCATCGAAGAATAATACCCAAGGAATAATGTTAAGCAAATTTATTGATGTATCATGATGTTCGGTAATGAAGTCAGCAATAATCTGCCCCTTGACAGCTTTTGCCGATTCAAACCTTAATTCGAATTCAGATAAGGCCAAAATCCATTTGCCAATCCTTCCATTCAAAATTGGCATTGACAACATGTGCTTAATTACATCAAATTTTGAATGTACAACGCATTCGGCATTTAGCAAATAGTGCCGAAATTTTGTACATGAGTAATAAACACATAAGCAAAGCTTCTCTATAGCCGAATACCTTGTCTCCGGGTCTAGTAACTTTCGGCTAAGGTATGCAACTACTCTTTCCTTCCCTTCAAATTCTTGAATAAGGGCCGATCCAATAGTTTGGGCATCGGCCGCCACGTACAACTTGAAAGGCTTGTTCAATTGTGGAGGCACCAATACTGGTGGCTTCTTCATGTACTCTTTTATTTCATCAAAAGCCTTCTGTTGTTCGTCACCCCATACAAACTTTTGATCCTTTTTTATTTTCAATAGTGAGGAAAAGGGCAACACCTTCTGTGACAAGTTTGATATGAATCTTCTCACAAAATTTATCTTGCCAAGCAGTGATTGTAACTCTTTAAGATTAGTTGGAGGAACAATTTCATCAATTGCCTTCATGCTTTTCTTGCCAACTCCTATTCCTCCTTCATGTATCAAAAATCCCAGAAACTCTCCAGCCGAAACTCCAAAAGCACACTTGTTCGGGTTCATTTTAAGCCCATGCTTCCTGGTGCATTCTAGAGTTTTCCTTATGTCAGCCAAATGGGACTCATGATCCAATGACTTGATCACTACATCATCAATATATATTTCCACAATCTTGCCGATCAACTCATGAAAAATATAATTCATAGCCCTTTGATAAGTTGCACCGGCATTTTTCAATCCAAAGGTCATGACAACCCACTCAAACAACCCTATGTGTCCAGGACATCTGAAAGCTGTCTTTACTATATCTTCTAATGCCATAAAAATCTGATTGTATCCTGCATTACCATCCATGAAACTGAGCACTTTGTATCCAGCAGCAGCATCAACCAATGAATCAGCAATAGGCATTGGATATCCATCCATGGGTGTAGCCTTGTTTAAGTCTCTAAAGTCTATGCAAACCCTCATTTTTCCATTTTTCTTATAGACAGGAACGATATTAGAGATCCAATCCGCGTATTTACATGGCCGAATGAAATTTGCATCTAGTAATCTTTCAATCTCCTTTTTCACATCGGCCAACACTTCTTCCTTGTAGATTTTTCGGGGTGGTTGCTTGTAAGGCCTGTAACCAGGTTTGATCGGCAACCGATGTTCAACAATAGAACGGTCTAGACCGGGCATCTCCGAATAATCCCAAGCAAAGCAGTCCTTGTATTTTTTTAACAATGTTACCAACTTTTCTTTGAAAACCGAACTCAAGTTAGCACTGATAAATGTCGGCCTTGGCTTGTCACCATCTCCAATGTCCACTTCTTCCAATTTATCGGCCGATACAAATCCACGTCCTAATTTTCCATCAGTTCCATCAATTGGATTTTCCATCAAAAATTACTATGAGAGCCGACTGCTTCGATCGGCTGTTGATCACTGCTGGCTGGTGCAACAGGACCTTCTCCCCAGTCTTTGCCTGAGAAACAATCTATGCCTTGATACTCCCAAAAAGCTGGTTCCATATTTGCCACGCTTATTGAATCATCTGCTTGGACAATCTCCACCTCATCATCTATCCACTGAATGAGCTGTTGATGCATGGTTGATGGGATACAGCAATTTGCATGAATCCAATCTCTTCCAAGCAGCAAACTATATGCCCCTTTGCCCTCAATGACAAAGAAAGTTGTGAGCAGCACTTTGGATCCAATCATCAGTTCTACATGAACACAGCCTTTGGTGTCTGAAGGATTTCCAGCAAAATCATTTAGAATTATGCTCGTTGGTGTTAAATCTCCAGGGCCCATGCCAAGCTTCCTAAATGTAGTATATGGCATCACATTCACAGCAGCTCCACCATCGACGAACATCTTGGTTAAAGGCTTCCCATTGACAAATCCTTTCAAATATAGTGGCTTCATGTGTCGATTCTGGATTGGCTTTTCAAAGACAGCTTGCTTATTGAGCATCAATTGTGCCATTAGCTGTTCGACTTCATCTACCTCTGACAACGCTTCCTCCTGCACAACTTGATCAGTGGGAGCCATAAATTCATTCGGCAAAAAGCATACCATGCATGTAGGAGCCGAATGACCATCTTCTTCAGGCTTGTCCTTTCGACGCCATATTGATTTCATCTTAGGCCTTGCTTGCTTTAATTCTTGATTCCTCAAACGTTGTACTCTTCTCTTTTGGCTTTTCCTCAAGCCAGGTGGACACCATTGTCCTTCTTGCCAAACATAAGCATGATCTTCTTCTTCTTCATGATCAACCCACCTGTAATCAGCATGCCTCTTTCTTGGTTGATCATTAAAACGCCGATCATCACTAGGATGCATCCTGCCAATTCTTTCATGGACAGATCGGCGATTGACAGTTTCCTGCCTATATTCATCATACCTATCATTGCATTCAGGACAATTATTCCATGTGGGAAGCTTCAAACCTTCGTTCCAACAGTGTTTGAAGAATGCACACCCCCAATGCGCTCGTTCCTGCTCTCGAGCATACTCTTCTTGTTCCTCCCTGTGTCTTTCTTCTTCATGTCTTCTTTTCTCCTCCTCATACTTACGCCTTTGAAAACGCTCCTTTTCTTGCTGACGCTGCCACTTGTTGAGGAGAATGCGTGTAGTAACCCTAGGTTTAGAGGGTTCTCCCACTTCAAATCGGCTATTCGGGAACCGAAGATCTTTCTGGCGAATCTGTTCAATTGTGATCTGCCGAGTAGGATCAACTGAACCATCCTGCCCTGCCTTCTTTGAGGTTAAAACTTTCAATCTTCCCTTTTCTCCAGATGGAACAGCATTCACCATGTTAACCGAGAACCCGATCATATTCTGAGGGAAAGGGTTACTGTCCAGTAGATTAGTTGGAGGAACAATTTCATCAATTGCCTTCATGCTTTTCTTGCCAACTCCTATTCCTCCTTCATGTATCAAAAATCCCAGAAACTCTCCAGCCGAAACTCCAAAAGCAAATTTGTTCGGGTTCATCTTAAGCCCATGTTTCCTGGTGCATTCTAGAGTTTTCCTTATGTCAGCCAAATGGGACTCATGATCCAATGACTTGATCACTACATCATCAATATATATTTCCACAATCTTGCCGATCAACTCATGAAAAATATAATTCATAGCCCTTTGATAAGTTGCACCAGCATTTTTCAATCCAAAGGTCATGACAACCCACTCAAACAACCCTATGTGTCCAGGACATCTGAAAGCTGTCTTTACTATATCTTTTACCTTCTTGTTGTAATATTTGGCAACTCGCATCTTATTTTTCTCAATATTTTCCAATGCTTTGAGACGAATCATATGCAAATCTTCCAATTCGTCCATCATCAAGTTACTGTAATCTTTAGAACTTAAATCTTTCTGCAACTGTACTCTCCTTGACTCTGTTTGTAATTCCTATGGCAAAATGGCATGATGTCCATACACTAGTTCATAAGGAGACGTTTTTGTTGCCCCATGAGGAGCCATTCGGTAAGCCCACAATGCTTCATTGAGTACCGAATGCCACCTTCTTGGCTTTTGATCAATTTTCTTCTGTATGATTTTAATCATGATCTTGTTGGAAGCTCCTGCCTGACCATTAGCTTGAAGCATGGTATCCAATGCAAGAAATGTAATTTTAAAATTTTTGAATGTGTAATTGTAATGAATAATTAGTAGCCGAATGACCTATGCAGTTTTGTTCTGCATTCTTGTCTTTGTTTCACTGTCTGTGACCCATTCGGCAAAGCTGACTGTAATGAATTTCGTTGTCCAAAGCCCATTCGGCAAAGCTGACTGTGATAAGCATGTCATAGCCGAATTTTACCTGGTCAAACCGAATATGACTCATCATGAATCCCAAACGACACGGCAACTGCTCGGTTCGTGGGGCTTTCCACTTTCCGAATTTTTGGGATGCGCGCCACGATCCCTGACCACGATCTCCTCTGCGGGTTCTATAAATAAACATATCGAGTGCCGCTATCTCCTCATCAAGTCTTTCACCTTCCTAGCCTCTGCCAGTTTCGAGCTCTTCTCTCCCCAAAGTACAGTAACCTTTGAGAAAACCCTCATGGCCAACGGGAGGCGTCCGGCCGCTGATGAGGCTGAGGGAAGTCGCGCCGGTGCTCGTCGCAGGTGATTAATTACTTCTTCTCAATCTTTTTTCCCAGGATTTTGTTCTTTTCGTCACAAATTTCTTCGCTTTCTCAGGGTAATCCAATGGATTTCCGCCAATGCTGCTCCAGCCGCAGCTCCTACTGCGCCTCCAACCGTGGCCCCTGCCGCGGCATCCGATTCTTCGAGTTCGTCCAATCGAACTCTTGAATCGGATGACTTTCGCTACACAGATAGCGATGCCCGCCGGTTTAGGAGGGAGCGCGATGAGACGCGCCATGAGCTGGAGGTTATCTCCAAGCAAGCCGGGATCGCGGATCTGGAGTGGCAGGCCGAGCGCAAGCAACTGCTCGAAGTCATCGACGGTAAGCTCCGTAACCTGCTCAATCTCAATCTCATCTTCAGTCGATGTTGATTTATTTCCATCTTGTAACCTTGCAGAGCGTGATGCTGAGCTTAATCGGCTGAAGGCGCTGGTGGAGGAGCTGGCGAACAAGGTGAACGCTCCTGGAGAGACGCCAGAGGCTCGCCTCGGTGCTGTAGCAAGCCGAGTCGACGAGGTGGTTCTTCATGGCGTTCGCCTGGGTGCTACTATGGGCCTCGTCGCCATGTCGACGCATACCGGCCGCGACTACTCCATACTTCCGGCCAGTTTCGCCGACGGCAACCCGGAAGACGTTGATGACATCGACACCTCCATCGAGCGCCTCGAGGGCCATGGCGCTGCCGTCGCCGATTCAATCCATCCCCAGTCTATCTTGAACAGGCTTTTTGAGTAGTTTGTATTTAGGGATGGTTGAATATTAAAAGTAGCTTCCGAAACAATCGAAATTCTTTCCGTCATGTTTGGACTTTTGCGGAAGCATCGATGATATTGAACACCTTGATTGCCGATTCAGTTCGTCCCCAGTCTGTCTTGAACAAGTTGTCTCAGTAGTTTGTACCAGGGATTATTGAATTTCGGCAATAAAGTTTATCTTTTGTGATTCCTCTGTGATATCTTCACTGAATTGATGATGTACATTGTTAGCACTAAGGGCAATACAATCTAGTATTGGCCATTTTTCTCTGTTGGAAATTTTTTGCTCTGAAGGCGGCTTCTTCCCGAATGCCGGCTATTTCCATTATTTCTAGCAATTTGTGTCTTAATCAACGATCAATCTCAATGCTAGGATAATATTTCTTCAAATATCTTCCGTTTATAGCAGCAGCGGATGATACCAGACAGTTCCATCTCTACGGCTTGCAAGGCCAATCTTGATCGGCATATAGCTATGAACAAGCTATCTGTCGGCAACACAGGCACTCACAGCATATTCGGCAGAGCGCGTAAGAAAGCATACTGCCGACCGCATGACGTCATCATGATGAAAGATCGGTATTTAATTAGATGATCGTTACAACACTTAAATACAACCGATTAACGGGCATAAAGCATGATAAATGTGAAAGCACGATCATAAATCTCTAATAAACAAGAATGCATAGGTCTAAAAGCACTAGTCTACCGCATGTCTAGATACCCTCGAACCCGTCAGGCGTAGAATCAAACAAGTTAATCCACCGCATGATACAACTTGTTTAAAATCACACCACCAACCAAGAATAGATCAATCCACCGCATGATATACTCTAAACGTGGAAGGCTAGAAGCATTCATTATTTAAAACAAAGTTACGAACACGTTTTCACTCATTGAGGGACTGCCGAATACGGCTAGATAGCCGATTCGGGTTCCATGAAGAAGGAACAAGCTTCGTCGATGTTGATAGACCTATCAGATCGATTTCGAGCTCTAATCCACCGGATGATTAGTTCTAAAACGACCCAAAAACCTGCATCTACCGCATGATACCCGGCTCTGTCAAGATCCACACAAAATCAACGAGTTTGAACCCGCAACACGTGGCAATCTAGATTGGTTTGAATTCGGCTATGTAAGGTAACATGGTCATGTCTTGCGATGAATCAAAACCGAACCTAACCAATCTAGACTGGGCAAAAAGAGTGTTATATGAATTAAACATAAAGTAAAACCCAAATAACACAAGGTAACTTAATGAATCTATTAGATCTTTGCCAAAATCTAATAGAGCCGATAACTTGCTTCAAGCTAAACCTTAGCCTACCGCATGACTCATGATTTAACAAAGAAGCCTTCTCATACCAAGCTTAAATCCACCGCATGATACTAAGCATGATACAAGGTTGTCGATACTTACGGAGGTCGACGGATCGATGGTTCCTCTCGAAGATTTCGACGACACGACTAAAGGACTCGAAAAGGTGGCGCAAGGCCGGTTTGTTGTATGATTGTTCGATCCCTATTACAATCACCATGGGTTCATATTTATACCCTGGTTTTGACACGATTCCTACTCGATTACGATTACAAAACGTTTGTTTCCAAAGAAATACGTCTAAAATGCCGTATTCATCTTGTATTCTTCATCAGATCGGCATCTTCCTTACTTGATCCACGTCATCACGCGTTCCCGAATGCTTTCCATAGAGCAGCTCCTTGCCGAATCGGCGACGGACTCCCGACCGCAGAATGCCTTTGCCGAACGCCCTTGAAGACAAGCTTTCCTTTCCGAACGATATCTTTTACCAATCCCGGCCCACATGTCAGTCTCTTTCTGGTGCCAAATTTTGGTGTTAACACATGCCCCTTCAATTTCGGGATAAAAGATAATTTATCTCGGAATTGACTAGAAATCCGCAACTGGATTGAATCTTTTTAGCATCCACCCTCTCTGCTCGAATCTTCGGAACTTCGGCCAAATCCAAACCCTAGCATCATCAGCTCTTTCAAGCTTCAATCCTCAAATGGCGGACCAAGATCAAGTTCTCCGGGTAATTTTCACTCCTCTTCAAGCACATTCGGCATCATTTTTTGAATCACATCTTAAATTTTCCTTTCGCTTTTTTCTGTTCTTGGTAGGCTCTTGCGGCCGAACTTTTGATTCCCACCGAGGAGAAAGCACCCACTTATTTTCTTGGGCCCGTAGGAGATTCAGACCCCTCTGAGCTGATTGCTGCCGAATCTCAGCGAATTCCTTTTAAAGCTTCATTGACAAAGCCTCATGAATGGCAAGACGCCTTCAAGAACTGGCCTTTGCCCCCAATTGCTGGCTGGAGAAACTGGTACAAGAGGGTTTTTGATGATAAAAGCCCTCAAACCAAGAACTGGGACAAACTCTGCATTTCACATTGTTTAGAGCTATCTTTAGCCGAAACACCCAAGAATGAGAGTCTCCTCATTGCGGCTTGTCACTTTTGGTCTAATGGCGCAAATGCTTTCTTCTTCGGTCATAGACCGATGTCTCCCACCTTGGCCGATGCTTACATGATGACCGGCCTGAATATCACAGAATCTGTGCGCCCATACAAGTACAAGGGCTCTTCCAAGCAAACAGGAGTGAAGTGATCCAATGACTTGATTACAACGTCGTCAATATATATTTCCACAATCTTGCCGATTAACTCATGAAAAATATAATTCATAGCCCTTTGATAAGTTGCACCGGCATTTTTCAATCCAAAGGTCATGACAACCCACTCAAACAACCCTATGTGTCCAGGACACCTGAAAGCTGTCTTTACTATATCTTCCAATGCCATATAAATCTGATTGTATCCTGCGTTACCGTCCATGAAACTGAGCACTTTGTATCCAGCAGCAGCATCAACTAATGAGTCAGCAATTGGCATTGGATATCCATCCATGGGTGTGGCTCTGTTTAGATCTCTAAAGTCTATGCAAACCCTCATTTTTCCATTTTTCTTATAGACAGGAACAATATTAGAGATCCAATCCGCATATTTGCATGGCCGAATGAAATTTGCGTCTAGTAACCTTTCAATCTCTTTTTTCACATCGGCCAACACTTCTTCCTTGTAGATTTTTCGGGGTGGTTGCTTGTAAGGCCTGTAACCAGGTTTGATCGGCAACCGATGCTCAACAATAGAACGGTCCAAACCAGGCATCTCCGAATAATCCCAAGCAAAGCAGTCTTTGTATTCTCTTAATAATTTAATCAACTCTTCTCTGAAAACTGAATCTAAGTTTGCACTGATGAATGTCGGCCTTGGTTTGTCACCATCTCCAATGTCCACTTCTTCTAGCTTATCAGCCGACACAAATCCACGTCCTAACTTCCCGTCAGTTCCATCAATTGGATTCTCCATTAAAAATTACTATGAGAGCCGACTGCTTCGATCGGCTGTTGATCACTGCTGGCTGGTGCAACAGGACCTTCTCCCCAGTCTTTGCCTGAGAAACAATCTATGCCTTGATACTCCCAAAAAGCTGGTTCCATATTTGCCACACTTATTGAATCATCTGCTTGGACAATTTCCACCTCATCATCTATCCACTGAATGAGCTGTTGATGCATGGTGGATGGGATACAGCAATTTGCATGGATCCAATCTCTTCCAAGCAGCAAACTATATGCCCTCTTTCCCTCAATGACGAAGAAAGTTGTGAGCAGAACCTTGGACCCAATCATTAGATCTACATGAACACAGCCTTTGGTGCCTGAAGGATTCCCAGCAAAATCATTCAGAATTATGCTCGTTGGTGTTAAACCTCCAGGGCCCATGCCAAGCTTCCTGAATGTAGTATATAGCATCACATTCACAGCAGCTCCACCATCGACAAACATCTTGGTTAAAGGCTTCCCATTAACAAATCCTTTCAAATATAGTGGCTTCATGTGTCGATTCTGGATTGGCTTTCCAAAGACAGCTTGCTTATTGAGCATCAATTGTGCCATTAGCTGTTCGACTTCATCTACATCTGACAACGATTCCTCCTGCACAATTTGATCAGTGATACAACTTGATCAGCAGGAGCCATAAATTCATAAGGCAAGAAACATACCATGCATGTAGGAGCCGAATGATCATCTTCTTCAGGTCTGTCCTTTCGACGCCATACTGATTTCATCCTAGGCCTTGCTTGCTTTAATTCTTGATTCCTCAAACGTTGTACTCTTCTCTTTTGGCTTTTCCTCAAGCCACTTCAAACGTGGCCCGGGCTTTCGAATTCGGAATCGTGCCAGTCAGTTTGCCTGAAAACTAACAAAGGGACAAAAACGTTTAGATCAAAACCTGGAACGTGCCGGGTGAGACCAGACAGTTCCATATTTACGGCAGTGAAGCCAATCTCGAGAGACATATAGCTACGGACAAGCTATCTGTCATAATTCGGAGCATCATTCGGCAATCGGTAAAAAGCATGTAAGAATCACACTGCCGAACGCACAACATCAGCATGACGTAAGATCGGTCCTTAGATAAGCAGAGGAAGCCAAGTATATCCTTGACCGATTAACGAGGACAGACATGATATGAGAATAAATAAAGGGTGAAACATGATCATAAATTCGCAATAAACAAGAAATGCATAGGCCGAAAGCAGCACCCGTCAAGCATGGCAACAAACGAGTTAATCCACCGCATGATACAACCCGTTTGAGGCCACACCACCAATCAGATTAGATCAATCCACCGCATGATACAATCTAATCGTGAAAGGCTAAAAGCATTCAGTGTTTAATGCGTACCCACGATCATGTTCACTCGTGAGAGTACTGCCGAATCCGGCTGTTCAGCCGAATCAGGGTTCGTGGCAAATGAATAGAGGGTGAGACGCTATCGCGAATTTACATTGAAACAAGAATGCATAGGCCGAAAGCAGCACCCGTCAAGCATGGCAACAAACAAGTTAATCCACCGCATGATACGACTCGTTTGAGGCCACACCACCAATCAGATTAGATCAATCCACCGCATGATACAATCTAATCGTGAAAGGCTAAAAGCATTCAGTGTTTAATGCGTACCCACGATCATGTTCACTCGTGAGAGTACTGCCGAATCCGGCTGTTCAGCCGAATCAGGGTTCGTGGCAAATGAATAGAGGGTGAGACGCTATCGCGAATTTACATTGAAACAAGAATGCATAGGCCGAAAGCAGCACCCGTCAAGCATGGCAACAAACAAGTTAATCCACCGCATGATACGACTTGTTCGAGACCACACCACCAATCAGATTAGATTAATCCACCGCATGATACAATCTAATCGTGAAAGGCTAAAAGCATTCATTGTCCAATGCAAACCCACGAACACACGTTCACTCGTGAGAGCACTACCGAATGCGGCTATTTAGCCGAATCGGGGTCCATGGCGAAGGAACAAGCCTGATCGATAAAGATAGATCTATCAGATCGAATCGAATTCTAATCCACCGGATGATTAGCTCTAAGACGACCCAAAAACCTGCATCTACCGCATGATACCCGGTTCTGTCAAGATCTACACGATACCAACAAGTTCAAACCCGCGACACGTGGCAACCTAGATCGGTTTCGGACTCGGCTATGAGGGGATAAGTCATCGCATCGTGAAGTAGAGCCGATTCTAGCCGACCTAGATTGGGCAAAGGAGTGTTGCATGAATTAAGCACAGAGTAAAAACGAAGCAACACGGGGTAACTTAATGAATCTGTTAGATCTTGCCGAAATCTAACAGAGCCGATAACTTGGTCCATACTAGATCTTAGCCCACCGCATGGCTCATGACCTAACAGAGGAACCTTCTTGAGACCACAACTTAAATCCACCGGATGATACTAAGCATGGTAACAAGACTACTTGCATCAAAGCTTAAATCCACCGCATGATACTAAGCATGATACAAGGTTGCCGGTACTTACGGAGGTCGACGGATCGATGACTCCTCTCGAAGAACTCGACGACTCGACTAAAGGACTCGATGTTGGCACGGGGCCGGTTTGTTGTACGAGCAGGCGGATTCCCTGTGGTGCCGAATGCCATATCACCGTATGTGCGAGTTTTCGGCAGTGCAAGCTGAGGATCTTGCCGAATCGGTTGTCCATTTATATCTTTAACACCAGAACCTCCAGTGAAAGTCGTAAGCAGAGTCTTGGACCCAATCATCAGATCTACATGCACACATCCCTTGGTGTCCGAAGGATTTCCAGCAAAATCATTAAGGACTATGCTCGTTGGTGTCAAATCTCCAGGACCCATACCAAGCTTCCTGAATGTGGTATACGGCATTACATTGACAGCAGCTCCTCCATCGACAAACATCTTGGTCAATGGTTTGCCATTAACATATCCCTTCAAGTACAGTGGCTTCATGTGCCGATTCTGGGTTGGCTTCTCAAAAACAGCTTGTTTGTTCAACATCAATTGTGCCATTAACCCAAATTGTTCGGCATCATTTATATCAGGCAATATTTCTTCCTGTACAATTTGATTAGCTGGAGCCATGAATTCATTCGGCAAGAAACATACCATGCATGTAGGAGCCGAATGACTATGTTCGTCAGGCCTGTCTTTTGGGAGCCATATCGATTTCATCCTAGGCCTTGCTTGCTTTAATTCTTGATTCCTCAGGCGTTGATGAGGGCGTTGTCTGCAGGGTCTCGTTCGACGGCGGTTCGTGGAAGCTCTCCGTGGTGAAAACCAAACGCTGTCGCAGTCGCGTCTTTGCCTTCCTGAAGGCGTTGTTTGGAGGTTTTCCTTGTAGCCGTTGGTGGTGGAGTCGTAGGCTCCGCGGAAGGTCGGGTCCAGTCGATTTGTAATGGTCTCATGGCCCTTTAGTTTGTTCGTCGCGAGTAGTGTCTTCCTATCTCTGGCGCGCGGCCTAGAGAGTCCTGTTACGGGTTTGTTGGATGCTGTTCTTCGAGCGGTGTGTGCTTTATTGTAAACTGGTAATCCCAGTATCCTTTGGAGGATGCTTTATATATAAAGCTGGCTATGGTCTTTCCTGGAGATATACTACTGGTACCAGTGTTACCTCATGACCGAGTCAGTTTTTTAGTTACAGCCTTACAGGTTGACATAACATAACTACATTATAGACTTCATATCTGGTTTGAGATGTACTTCAGGAGTTACCAATATAGTAATATGTGGTTCATTCCCGCATTAGTCGACTACGATTACAAAACGTTTATTTCCAAAGAAATACGTCGAAGTGCCGTATTCATCTCGCATTCTTTATCAAATCGGCTTTTTCCTTGTATTCAATCCACGTCATTACGCGTCCCGAATGCTTTCCATAGAGCAACTCCCTTGCCGAATCGGCGATGGACTCCCGACCGCAGAATGCCTTTGCCAAATCGTTCTTGAAGATAAGCTTTCTTAGCTGAACGATGTTTATCTTTTCACCAAATCCGGCCCACATGTCAGCCTCTTCCTGGTGTCAATTTTTGGTGTTAACAATAACCTTGCTGGTTTCTGATGCTCGGCTTTGATCCGCTGGCAGGTGTCGCAGTGAGCAACAAACTGTGCTATGTCTGCCTTCATTCCCTTCCACCAGTAATTCTGTTTCAGGTCTAGGTACATCTTGGTGGATCCCGGGGGGATGGAATACGGTGAGTTGTGAGCCTCATCCATGATTATCTGCCTAAAATCTCCTTTCTCGGGCACACAAATCCTACCTTTGTACCATAGGGTTCCTTTCTCATCCACTCTGAAGTCAGGCGCTTTATTTTCTCTGGTCTGTTTGCAGATCCTTATCAGACTCTCATCTGTACTCTGGGCTTCTCGGATTCTTTCTTCCAAGGTGGGCTGGACACATAGTTCGTGGCTGGCGCCCTGGGGGACTACGTGCACGTTCAGCCGTGCCATTTCTTCCTGTAAGCGGGCGCTCTTGGGTCTATAGGATTTCCTACTCAGGGCATCGGCTACCACATTGGCCTTGCCTGGGTGGTAATGGATTTCCACATTGTAGTCCTTAACCAACTCTAACCACCTTCTCTGTCTAAGGTTCAGATCCGGTTGGGTGAATATGTACTTCAGACTCTTGTGATCCGTGTATATCTCACATTTATTCCCAATCAGGTAGGGTGCAGCGACGAGGGAAGCGGGTGGGCGGTGCGGCAGGGGTGGCCGGCGGCGTGCACGGCGCGGGCAGAGCAGCAGCGCACAGCGCCAGGGAAAACAGGGAGGGAAAAGGAAGAGAGGGGAGGGGAAAAAGAAAAGGGGAAAAGAGAGGGGAGAGACGGCTGGATTCGCGGCGGGTAGACTTGGTAATGTCAACACAGGTGCCGAGGTTAGCTTCTTCTTCAACTCCTGGAAGCTCCTCTCACATGACTCTGTCCATGTAAACTTCTTTTCCTTCTTGAGTAGGTCTGTCATGGGTCGTGCTATCTTGGAGAAGCCCTCAATAAATCTCCGGTAATATCCAGCTAAACCAATGAAGCTTCTAATCTCACTGACATTGGTTGGCTGTTGCCAGTTCATCACTGCTTCGACTTTCTCTGGGTCCACTGCTACTCCTTCAGTAGTCAATATGTGGCCAAGGAAGGCTACCTTCTCTAACCAGAATTCACACTTGCTAAACTTGGCGTAGGGCTGATGTGCTCGCAGCTTCTCCAATACTACCCGCAGGTGTTGTTCGTGTTCTTCGGCGCTCTTGGAGTAGATAAGTATATCGTCAATAAAGACAACAACAAACTTATCTAGCTCGTCCATAAAAAACTCATAAAATATTATTGGAGTAGAGTGTAGTAATAAACCAGTCCTAAGCATTTCTAACAGTGACTAACATTTAAATACTGTCCATACCGGGTGACAAAGGCGGTCTTCGCGGTGTCACTCTCTTTGATCTTTAGTTGGTGATACCCGGTTCTTAGGTCTATCTTGGAGAAATACTTGGCTCCTTTTAACTGGTCAAACAGGTCATCAATCCTAGGTACGGGCCACGTTTGAAGCCAGCTTTGTTCGGCTTGCTGTGTGCTTGGCGTGAGGTGCGGATTTTACGTCAACATTTTCAGATCGCGTTTTTTTAAAAAAGGGCAGAATCGGCTTCTGCCGGAGCACACAAACACCAAGGCTAGCAAACAAGCACACAAGGTTTCATTAAAACAGCGGGGATTACCACACTTAGGATCCAGACTAGGCGTATACTACGAGACGGGTTACAAGACACTACAACAGAGCTACTGCTACGGATACAAGGGTTCTGCCGGACTTCGGACCATGGCAGCTTCATTCCCACGCACACACTTGATGCTGCGCTTACTCGCGGGGCGGGTTTCCTTCTGGAGCAGGGTGCTCCTCTGGTGGTGCAAGTCGCGCACGCTCAGCCTCGGTCAGAGTTCCATTCTGCCGGGGTGGCTCAGAGGGTCCTCCTCCTCCTCCTCCTTCTTCTTCTTCTCCAGCGGACGATGATCCGACTGGGCTCCCAGGCAGCACTTGCGGGTTCCCAACGACTTCTCCCCATGCCATGACAGGTGTCCCAAGTAGGACGTGGGGTTCTCCAATGGCCGGGACAGGCGTGCCACTTCTGGTCCAGTCTTGAATGCGCATGTCCCGAGCCTGCCTGAGACTCTCTTGGGCAACTGCTTCACCGCTGGAAGCAGTGGCGGCTCTTGACTAGGTGCCTTTCAAAGATTCCGCACATGTAGCGGAGAGCCTTCCTAAGAGCCAGAGGGTAGGTGTCATGGTGCCTAAACCCTGTGGCGGTCACACGCCACGACTCGATTGGGTGTGTGTCACTCTTGGCGACGACAAGGACAACCCTGCAGCGATGGGTTCCATGGTGCTCATACTCCCTGCTGTAGTACCTTGGGCGTTCAGGCACGCCAAGGCGCTCCAGCGCTGGGATCAACAGGCTAGCAAAGCCCGGAGTGATTGGGCAAACTCCCTGGGTCCATCCTTCTTCAGCCATCTGAAACCAGGGGCAACAAAGGTTGAACAGAGTTGGGATAAAAGATGATCTTTATTATATGAACGAAGGTGGTACAAGATCATGGATACAACGAAACTAAGATGATAGATCTAACTGGATACAACAGACTCGACTCATGGTGATACAAATCTAGGTGTACTAACACTAGCCTAGGTGCTCCACCACTAGTCTAGGGAACGTAGCTAAGCACAAGGCGGCGCTTCTTCTGGGGCAGCTGAGACTCTGGCACCTCGTCCTCGGTCTGTGTGCTTGCGTCACAATGGGTCATCTCTGGCTCTCCCTCCATCAATCCCTTCTTCCTTCGGTCGGCCTCAATCCTGTCTATCTCCTCTGCGTAGGTCTGCCACTTGGCCTGCTGGGCGACCAAGGAACTAATAGCCTGGAGAGCTTTCTTCCGCTCTAGCTTCAACTCCTTTTCTGCCTTCGCTGCCCGGCGAATCTGGTGCTTCAGCTGTCCTGAAGTCTCCCGGTACAGCCTGTCCAAGCCAGTGAGGTAAATGGAGAGGTGTGATATGGTGTCCTCCAGATCCTCATCTCTCCCAAGGCTGTCCAGAAGTCTCCCGGTACAGCCTGTCCAAGCCAGTGAGGTAAATGGAGAGGTGTGATATGGTATCCTCCAGGTCCTCATCTCTCCCAAGGTTCAGCATCTGGGCAATCCACTGGCGTCCTCCACTCGGCATGTTTGGGCCAAAACCTAGTGCGGTCCCCACCAGGTACTTGTTGTAGAGCACACGGAGGCATATCAGGGCTTTTCTTGCGGCCTTGCGGTAGGCGTTGGGACGGTTGTAGCCGGTGGCGTACACAAACCAAGGTGCCACCTCCTTGTGGAGTGAGCTCCTCTCCACGAAGATGAACATCCGGCACAGACGGACACCGTGGGAGGTGAACTCCCGACAGAGGTACTCGGGGGTGGCTGTGACTCCAACATGCTCCAGCCCGAGCAGCAGCAACTTGGGGAGGCCAGGTTCTGCGGGACAGACTCCTTCGCTCCACCCATCGTCAACCAGCTGGGCCATCTGGAACAAGTCAAAAGCCGTCGGTGAGTACTTGTGTGGGAAAAGGATTTAGATGAGAGCAACCAGGTGAGGGAGACTAGAAAAGGGTCAAGATCCTAGGGGTTTCGTCCTACGGCCAACCTATCGGCTCTGATACCACCTGAAGCGTCCCCTCGAAAGAGAGAACTTAATGTGATACAAATACCAGTCCCAGGATGCTGGTTCACATTATTACAACAGATAGTTCAGTAAAGAAAAAACATTCCGGGTGGCCGTTGCATTGCAGGGCCACGACAA
>OAMR01000449.1:264914-288027 GCA_900205405.1 Echinochloa crus-galli
GACAGAGGTACGTCACCTGTCTCTTATACACATCTCGCCGCCGAGTCGTGCGGCGGAGCTCCGCCGGAGCATGGCCGGAATTAAGCTCCGGGCCACCATTTCTGGATCTGAGGGCATGGGGAGAGTCAGGAGGGTGAGGGCAGTCTATCTTGGTGGTTCTCGTCGTGGGAAAAGGGGTGGAAGGAGGTCGCCCACGGACGGCCATGGATGCGGCACTGGAGCTCGTCGGGAGCTCGGCAGAGACCGGGAAGGAGAGGGGCAAGGCTTGGGGAAGGTGGGGAATGGTGTGGAGGTACTCACCGTCAAACCAATCGGGCTATAGCGGCCGAAGGTTGGAGATCGACGAGACGGCTGTTACGGCTCGGAGGAAAAGCAGAGGAAGCTCGATTCAGGGAGGGAAGCAGCAGCGCTCTGGAGCTAGGCGGCTTAGCGAGCTCGGGTGGCGTGGAGGAGAGACCGACGCCCCTTTTTATAGGCGCGGCGGGGCTCGAGGCAGTGGGCCGTCGAGAGGGCGTTCGGCAGCCGGTGAGCTAGAAATTAATGGCGACCGGGATTCGCGGCCGGCGACGGGACGGCACGGCGGTCAGGGCACGGGTTGATAACATAGAGGTCTTCATCAGAGTGGCAACGCATGCGGCTTCCAGCGGGTGACCCTAACACACAGGCAAAGGTTGGGTGCAGAACGAACCCCACTACTCGACGTCCTCAGGGACAGAGTCTGGATCCACTTCTGTAACAAATTAAGCAAGGGTGAGTACTTACGTACTCAGCAAGCACAAACACATCCACGGAAGGTATATAACAGAGTATGCAAGGATATTAATCAAGGGTAGGTTTATGGTTTATTTTGCAGCAAAGCTAGTTTTACACATGCAAGGGTTTGTTTTATAAAGGGGTTTTCTCAATGGTTTTAGTAGTAACTTTGTACAACTGATTGTCTTTTCTCAACACCAACTGCTGCTACCAGACTCCCCGTCTGTCGTAGCCTAAAACCAAAATCCAACATTTCCACCAAAACAGGGGACTAGTGAAGTGACCAAGCCATAACTCGCCCAATGCCGTGGACACGGCTATCCGGATAGGTTTTAACTCTGCAGAGGTGTACACAACCACAAGAAGGCTACCACAACATGAACACCTTAGTGTCAGTGCAGCTCCTATCAAAGCCGTTACCCACCATAGTTAAACCGAAAAGTTATCACAGACACGACCAGGGGGTCAGCAACCTACCTGCGAGGTTCTACCCAGGGGCATAACTCACATAGATCGTATCCCCGGCTCCATGGCCCACTGTTACTCACCAGCACACCACATAACCGACAGTTCAACTAGTGGGGTTTATGCTAGGCCGTTGCCACATACAACGGTCGAGTGGTGGTACAGTAAAGTGGGTTAGGCAAGACGACACATCAACATCATCCAAAACAGTGACAAGATAGACAACTCCCACCATGCTCAGTCACACGGACTCGAGCTCACCTCGATGTTTCACATAGGAAGCACCGTCTGTCTCCTCCCATCAATACACATTTTCTCATCATAAACCATTTTCCTCATTTTAAGCACACACGCGGTTGCTTTCATAAACTCATCAAATATTATTGAAGTAGGGTGTGGTAATAAACAGGTCCTAAGCATTTCTAGCAGTGACTAACATTCAAACAGAGCACAGTCATATTCAAACATTAATCTAGGTTGTCAAGGAAACAGTCATAACAATCAAGGAATGGCTAACCAATCGGGTTTAGCAGTAAAACATGCAAGTTTTCCTAAAACAGGCCATAGGTTGTGTTTATAAAATCTAGGACAAAGCATGCATCAAAGGATGGGATTGCACTTGCCGTTCTCCCAACCCTCGGGGGATTCCTGCCCGGGGTTTTGGTCTCCTGGCTCCTGCTCGTAACCTTGCTCCTCCTCGAGTCCTCCCTCGTTCACAGCAGCGTCTACGGCACACACAAACAAACACACAAATAAATAAAAGGAAAACATTTTTGCTGAGCTCCAAAAGAAAGGACAGAGGGTGAAAGGAGTAATGGTGAAAAAGGGATTATTTGTGGTCATGGACTGGATGGGTTGGCGAAAATATTGTTTGGGGCTGTGTGGTGGAGTTTGGGGTCCAACAGGATTAAAACGATACATGGAATGACGGTTCAAAGGGAGGTTAGGGACTGTTTAAGGGCACCAGGGACTTAACTGTAAATAATAAAAAGGGCAGGGGCTCCTGGCGAAATTAACAGAGAGAGAGAGAGAGCAGGGGTGTGGACGACGGGTTAGAATTAGGGAAACGCTAGGGGGTTATGGGGAAAGTGGACAGAGAGGGGTGCTTTCAAGTTTTGGACTACGGGTTGATTATGGAAAAAGGCAGGGGGTTATGGGAAATTTTCCCTTCTTCCTCGTTCGAACAGAACAGAGGGGCAGGGGAGGGGGAGGTCGGCGGCGACGGCGGCCCAATTGCCGGCGATGGAGGCGGCGCTGGCCGAATTCGGCAGGGGAAAGAACGAGGGGATAATGACAAGTCCACTCGTGCCCTTACCACGGACAGCGGTGGCTCGGTGAGGGCGGTCCACGGAGACAGTGGTGGCGGCGGCAATGGCGCTCGGGGGCGGAGGTGTTGCTGCGGTGGATGGGCGGAATAGGAGGGCGAGTGAGTGTGTGGTGGTGGAGGTGGTGCTCGGGGTCGATTTTATAGGCGCGGAGGCGGTCTGGAGCGATGGGCCGACGAGGGCCCCTTGGCGGGCGGTAGGTTTGGCCGGCGAGGGGAGTAAAGGCGCTCGGCGTGCTTCTCGGCCGGCGATGGGACGGCTCAGCGCAGGGGGGTGGCCTGGTCGTCGTACGGCGGCCCTGTGCTCGTCGCGGAGCGGGTGACGAGACACGACGGCGAGACGGCGGGGCAGTGCGGGTGCGGCGGGGTCGGGTGGTGGCGTGGGGGTGTGGCGTGGTCGGCACCGGGCGGTGGCGGCTTGGGCGGCACGGCAACGATGGTGGCGCAGGGCGCAGCATGCGGTGCAGTCGGTCGGCGCGGGCGGCAGAGCTGCGGCGCGGGTGGTCGGCACGGCAGCGCGGCGAGCAGTGCGCGCAGGGCACGTGGGGCGGCGCGGTGATGCAGAGCAGAGCGGCGAGGGAGGACGGTTGGTCGGCGCGGTAGCGGCGGCCGCGCGGGGCGCACGCGCGATGCGGCCCGGTCGGCGCGGCGGCAGCGCTGCAGCGCGGGGTGGGCGGCACGGCACCGCGGTGGCCGGCGTAGGTGGAGTACGCGGCGATGCAAGGTCGCCCGGCAGCGCCTGGGTGGTCGGCGCAGGCGGTGGGCCACGGCGAGGGGCGGCACGGCGGCGCCCAGGAGGTGCTCAACGTCGGTTCACAGAGAGAACAGAGGGGAGAGAGAGAAGGGAAAAAAGAAAGAAAAGGGGAGGGGGAAAAAGAGTGGGGGAAGCCGGCGGGATTCGCGGCGAAAGACGACAGGCGGTCGACGACGGTCGGCCAGCGAGGGTCAGGCCCGGCGGTCGACCCGAGAGCGGGCGACGCGGGAAAAGACAGGAGCGGGGCGGTGATGGCAAGGTGGAACAGGGAAGGGGACAGCGGGTCGGAAACGACACGGGCGGTGTCGGTGGTAAAAACAGAGCTCGGCAGTAAAAAAAGATTTGAAAACATTTTCACCGGGTGTATTAAGCGGTGATTTTCCAGAGATTAAAAACGCGGGCGTTACACAATGTGTCTCTGATCTCTATGATTGGATGGAGAGTACTAACTATTCATGAAGAAGCTGTCATGGGTAGTAATTTACCAGTATCGCTGCCAAATCCAAAGATAACATCCAGTCAATGCAGTGGTTAACTGCCGATGAAAATCCTTCATGCATGGTTTGCTTGGCTACTACTGCCACCGCCACAGTCCACACCACATCACGAGCCAATCGACCCACTTGACACCAATGATGCCATTGCCGAGTGGATCCAGTCCGTCGATGATATGTTACACCGCCCGCCACAAAATGTGAGCGTGTTGTCCGGCCAGTCACCCCACGGCTGTCATCGTTGCGGTTGTTGGGCTTCCGGCTTCGACTCGGATGGCAACAAGGAAGGAAGCAGAAAGAGGAGGAACGAGCGCCGGCACGATGAGGAAAAGCACTCATGTCGCCGCAGGTGGCGACGTGAGGACAATCCTTTTTTTTATGAGCGCCACCACCACCATACATCCCAACGGAGCCGCACAGCCTCAACCATGCATGCCACCGGAGGACCCGGCCTTCGTAGCACATATCCATGCCGCTTCTCTTGAGATCCGGCCATATGGGGGAGGTGGATCCAGTGACCACATGACCGGATCTGGCTGTGGCCTCACCGGAGCTGGGCAGCGCCGAGCCGTGATGCCTGCGTAACGAGAGCAGGCCGCCCCCTACGAAGTGAAGATGTCCTACTGCTGCTGTCCTCCCAGTTGCCGAACTTCCAGCAAGCGGCTCTGGCAGCGGCAAGGAGAGTGAGGGGAGGGAGCCAGTCCGCCGACAGCACAACGCAAGGATCCACCCGTGTCGCCTACGGGGCAACGCCGGGGCGAGGGGTCCTTTCATTCACGTGGCCGGATGGGCTAAGCAATGGTCACGTCGACCCCAGCACAGGGGTCAATAGTTTGCTCTACTGCATTGTCGCCGCTGATTATAGCTCCAAGCAGGATGGAGTTGTCCGCCTGTATTTGTTGTAGATGATGTTGTCTTTCAAGAACTTGGTGAGGCTTTTCAGAATCACTAGCAAGAACGCACTTGCGGCACGCACGTTTATTGATGACATCACGTAGGTACTAAAACAATATCACTTGAGTGGACCATGGTAAACAGACTAGTCGTGCGAAGCGCTTTTAAAATACTTTATATTCGCTCTCTCATGTATAGAGAGCTTTAGGTATTCTCAAATCTAGATGCACATCATTTTGAGATAGTTGGTCTTTATTTATATGAAAAAACTCTCTAATTTATTATCTATTAGCAATACGAGATAACGGATCGCGGTGGAATCGTGGGTCCCTTATTGTTTTTCCTTATTATGGATAAATCATCTCTGTATCACTAAAAGTTCTGATTTACTTCCTCCATCCATAAGTATAAATCAACTACACCACGATGTGCTATATATATGTACCACATCCATAGAAGTGTTGGTCGCTTGATTTTAAATTCTCTAAAATCCATCCCCATTTCTGATGCAGATCGAAAAATACTATCCCCCGTCATTTAGCACCAACAACAACGGATGTGCCAAATAATTAATATCTAGAGTGTTTGTTTCTATGTTACATTGTCTGGCCCATAATCCTTTTGCAAGAATGACCAGAAACCATAATAATTCTATAAAGGAAGAAGGTATGCGAGTAAATGAGCGTCAAGCTACGAACTGATCGTAGATCAATTGGTAAGGATTCTTGTGGTGGAATATGTCCAACTAGGTTCGAGTCCTTGACTCAGCACTGATTTATTGCAAGAATTAAGCTGACTTCATCAATCTCGACATCTACTGGTCCAATGTTATTCTTTCATTGGTAGGTGATGTGCCCTTTGTCACACCCAAAAATTTTTGGAGTTTAGAATGCAATTATGTAGCACAAATTAAAACAATTAATTTGTAAATTTTCTAAGAACTCTAACATTATCATGGAATTTAGTATAGAAAACTGTTTATTTTCTAAAATAAAGTAAATCAACATAGGTTATACTACTATGTTGTTGCATTCTTGCTGGTACATTGTTTTATGTTTGCTTATTGTTCAGTTTGAGTTTAAATACATTTTAATTCAAGTTCAATTTGCATTTGTTGGTGCTCTCTAGAAGTGTTTTTCTGCTCGAGTTGTTTTCCATCCCTAGACTCAGTTTTGGCCAGTTTACCACCTCCACCTCTTGCCTCGGCCTACGTTACCACCCTCCCACTCTACCTCTACATGCCGAACCATGTGCCCTAACTCCCTCGCAATCCACCACCATAGTTCATTTGTCGCTGGGCCGTCATGGTTCTACTGCTAGAGGCTGGCCAGAGCATGCACATACGTCCATGGGAAGTCCACTGCAGCTGTCGTCGTCAAGTTCGATCTATCGCCGGTCGGGTAGTGTGTGTGCGCGTGCGCGTGCGTGCGTGTGTGTACGGCCGGCCTTGATGGCGGCGGCGGGGCTTTCTCCTCCGATCTATGGCATCGTTGTGGCGACGGGGGTCCGATTTGGGTCCTGTGGACCTGGATTGGGCGTCCTCGGTCCCTCTACCGGTAATACCTTCCTCCGTGTGGTGGTGGTTCATCGACGGCGGACGGCGTGCTGTTTGTCTTGCGGTGGCGACGTCGGGTCGGATTTGGGCCCCTTGCCTTCAGAGCGAAGTTGTTGGTGTCCTTTTGGTGTAGGTGTCCTTCTCATTGTCCGGGTGCAGTGTTGACAATGGTGGCGGCGGTTTGGGTGAAAACCTTTTCGGGCGTGTTTTGCCGGGCTGGTGGCGGTGGAACTGTCTGTGACACCTATCTTGTTGAAGGCGCTGCTGAAGTCGTTGGTTAGTCTATCTCCTGCTGCGTCTGTGGGTGTTCAAGAATTGGGTGAAAACCTAGCCTAGTTTCTCCAGGCCGGCGGCGGCAGTGCAGGTGCACCGTCGAAGTTCTTGTTCACCAAGGCCGGGCAGTTCTCCCGTGTAGCCACCCCGTTCAGTATTCAGCTCAAGGCGGAGGTGGCGTTCGATGGCATAACAGCTCGAATGTTGGTTAGCAGGCTATCTATACTAAGTCTTTGTGATGTTGCCTTAGAAGAAGCATCCAATCCTCAATGGTGTTCGGTGTCCAACGTTTTAGTACTTTTTTTAAGGACCGGCAAACGTGTTATAGCGACTTCGTCTTGACTTTGGTGATCGTATTCTAGAAGAGTAGACATTACGGAGCAAGCTTGTTTATCGTATAGGACTACTAGAGCCCCTTGTTGGGATGTAATTTTCCCCATCAGCTTTTCCTCATTAATTTTCTTGATGTAATAATTTGGCGATTCTACCTACGGGTCGATGAAGCCGTATGTTTTTTTGGCTATCTTGGTCAAGGCTAGATTCTATCCATTATCAAAAAAAATAATGTATGACATATGCATGAAAGTTAGCAAAATTGTTCATTCTAAAAAAATGGTAGAATCATAGGCTGTGCATGATGGCCCTTGGATGCTCATCCAACCATCCATATCAAACATGCAAATGTAATTTTGTCCAACTCGCCAGTCACCGCTCACTCTAGTGTGCACAGAATAGCAAACTCGGATCTTCTCAACCACCCCGCCCTCCACCAATGTTTCTGGTAGCATCCTTGCCACACGAGATGTTTCCCATGTCGCTACCCTCTCTAGGCATGTTGAATTTGGGAGGTTGAATTTGGGAGTAAGATGTCACTTCGTAATCATTGCGTCACTGTAGCATTTCGTTTGTAAATGTGAAAAATTGTCTAAAAATTGATTAATTAGGTTCAAAATATTCGTCTCGCAGAGTACAACAAAACCATGCAATTAGTTCTTGATTTCATCTACTTTTAGTACTCCATGCATGTTATGACATTTTGATGTGATGGGGAATCTTCTTTTTATATAGTGAATTTGGGAGTGCTCTTTTGGGATCTACACAAGGCCCTAGTCTTTCCATTTTCCAACTCCCTCGATGGCGGCCACCACTCATGGTCTGCAGCAGTCCCTGTATCCCACCCCATCCTGCCTGTCCTCAATGGTCTCTGTACTCTGCCCGTCCACCTCCTAAATCCGCCTCTTTTAAGCTCGGAATGATGTGGAGATTCGTCTGAAACCGTGAACCATAACCAACTTCACTTAACCTAGCGTTTGTTTGATCATCGATTGAGAGATTTATAATTTCCAGGCACCAAATAAAGAGGATGTGTGCATGGATTATTTATGTCAAGAGATTTTTGACCAAAAGGCCGGCCTCGAGCTTTATATATAAAGCGAGTCAAATACTAGGATTACCAGTTACAATAGAGCACGTGTCCACTGACAACACCAACTACTTACAACGCCACAATTGGACTCAACAGGCACAACGCCCAAGACAACTCGGGGCTACTCTAGACGGGATACCTACGAGCCAAGAATCCACCGTAGACCTGCAAGATCGGACCGCCAGCGGGTCCAACAGTTCAGCGACGCGGCAACAGGGGCAACTCCAAACAATGCCTTCAGGAAGGCAAAGGTGCCGAGCCGGTGCCAACGTTTGGTCTTCTCCATGGAGACCACTGCAACCGCCAGAAGAGGTGCTCGCAAAGCAACGCCCTCAACAGGGAAATACCGTTGCCCGATCCAGCCCGCCGGACCGAAGCTTGCGCTCGCAGAGCACCAACTGAAACTAAAGGAACTAGCCTCGACTCGCATGACATCGGACAGCACCTACATTTTGCGACCGCCAAAACTTTCCTGCGAGGTCCCATAGGAACTAAAGCCGCTACCAATTCCAATGAACTGGGGGAGACGGCTCGGCATCCAACCCGGGGTCGCCCGCCTCAATTGCAGACGAGCCCCGAGTGAACCACCAACACTGGAACCTGGATTCGACCCCATCTATTGGGGCAAAACCAAGCTAGTGCAGTTGAATCAAAGCACATGAACCTTGCGGTATGGTAGCAACAGTATAGCGGAGAAGGGGCCAGGACGACGTTACCCGAGGGTCACAGCTCGCCGGAAGCGCTGAAGCAGGACAAACATCCCAGCCTCTCCTCACACAGCCGGCCGGCGGCACATGCCCACGGCAGCCAAGAGAGAAGGAGCACGTCTGGCAGCACAAGACCCTCGCAGAGCAAGGTCCTACACCGGGCGGGGCCTCCACACTGCATGCCAACCACCAGGCCGGCGTCGAAGACCAGGAGGAGAGCCCACCTGCCATCGCCCACGACGCCGACGGCCACGCCGACACCAACGGGGCCGCGGCGGAGCCGCCCCCCGCGGGATCCACTGACGGGTGCCTCTACTACCCCAACTGGGGGTCCCCTGACTACCACCGGCCTCCCTCGCCGGTGTGGGAAGGGGATGCGCGGGCCTTGAATGCCTGGACCGCACCATGCAGCCCGAGCGGAGCTTGAGGACCGGTGGAGGCAGATCAGAGGAGAGGGGCGGACGTCGGCGACGCAGGCGGGCTGCTCAGGCAGCGGCGGAGGGGAGAGCGCGAGGGCTGGGGCCTCTACTAGCGCGGCAGCGGCGAGGGATTCGCCCGTCGCCTTCGGGGGAGAGGGGCGCACGGCTCCCTCTCGAGGGGGCCTATTAGTTTTTAGGACAGTTTCAGTACTAATTAAAAGGTTTACTATGTTTTGATTTTCTTGGGGGTGAGGGGTTCTGGATTCCATCGGGTGTTTCTTTTTTTAAAAAGGAAGAAGTGTATTTTTCATCCCTTAAGTATTGCAAAAGTGTAACTTTCATCCATCATGTTTCAATTGGTGCAGATCAGTCCCTTAAACTAAAAGAATCGGAGCATTAATCATCATGACTTGGACATTTGATCTGATCCATTCAATTAATCACCGGTCGACATCATCATTGCTAGAAAGTTTCTTCGTGCACATATATACTAATGAGAATTCAAATATGTTGGATGGCAAGTTGAAAAAATTACAACATTCACGTGTAATCCAATTTCGTTAATTGTTTCATAAAATCTCTCTCCTCTGTTCTTGTGCTCTCTAACTCTAGCCAGCTCATCAACGATAAACATGATGGTGTCAAAAGAAAAGATGGGAGTCACACGGATTGTGTTGTTTGTTGTGGCTATCAAAATTTCAGGCCAAGCTTAGTTTCAAGTATGCAAAATTTTGTCAAGAATGTTAAATTTTATCGTGGCAGAACTTCATAATTGAATGGCCTAAACCGCTGCTAGTTTGCAACTAAAATATTATTAAGCCATTGCATGGAAGATTAGTGCACTAGTTTAGTTAGTTAAGGGATTGATTTGCACCAATTAAAACATGAGGGGTGAAAGTCACACTTTCGCGATACTTGAGGAATTTTTTTTAGATAAAGGAATAACCCGGCCTCAGCAACTGGTTGCTCACAGCCTTAAGTAACGTTACAACCAGCGAAATTGAATCGCCATCCCCCTAACAGGTCCAGTAAACACAACACCACAAAAAACCAAGAACTGATACACCTGACTAGGACTAAAACTAGTTCTTGATCTTCTTCAGAACATTCCACCCAGACTTGTTGCAAAACTCCAAAGCTGTTATCTCCAATCTTCGACTTCCTTCATTCAAGCTTTCCTTGTCTTCCTCATTTGACAAAATAGACCAACTTCTGATCCAAAAGGCACCTTTAAAGATCACCTGCAAACATGATTTATATTTTGATCTGTTAAAGACCATCTCATTCATACTAAGCCAAAGAGCCCAACACACAGCTGCAGCCCCTAGCAACACCAAATTCCTTTGCTTCGGTGGAAAACTCAGAAACCATGAGCCAAACAAATCCATAGTACTTACTGGTCTCCTAAAACCAAAAGTTAAGCTTACTATATTCCAAACCAACCTTGCCAAAGGGCACTCAAAGAAAAGGTGCTGGATCGTTTCCTGCTCATTACAAAAACAGCAAGACCAAAAATGATCTTCAAGATGTGTATAAGAGACAGAACTAAGCCATTTGTCCCACTTATCTCCTACCAAAGCCCGTCGAAAGGAAATGTTGAGTGGAGCAGTCTCTAGAACATGCGCCACTGTCACATTTCTTTTCCTTACTATGTTATAAAGAGAAGGAAATTTGTTCATCAAGGGCTGATCGCCAAGCCACAAATCCTCCCAAAACCTAGTTTGAGTACCATTATGTACTTTCATCCTACCCCTTTCTACAAGAATATTTTTGACTTCCATTAGCCCCGACCAAAAATGGGAATCTCCCTTCATTTTTTCAGTTTGGAACAAAGTCTTATTCTTGAGATACTTCTTCTTAAGGATATCTTGCCACAACCCTTCTTCATTCATAAGCATGAAAAGCCACTTGCTCAATAAGCATTTATTCTGTATGTCTAAGTCAATGATTCCCAACCCCCACACACATTTTGGTTTACATAACATGGTCCATCTAGCCAATCTGTATTTCTTTTTATGCTCATCACTTTGCCAAAAAAATCTTGATCTATAATAGTCTAACTTTTTTAGAACACCTTTAGGTATCCTGAAAAAGGACATCATGAACATTGGCAAACTTGAAAGCACCGAATTAATCAAAACTAACCTCCCACCCGACGAAAGAAGCTTGCCTTTCCAACTACTAAGCTTCTTCTGAAATCTCTCTTCTACCACCCTCCAATCCTTATTGGATAACTTGTGGTGACACATCGGAATTCCCAAATATTTGAAAGGCATGGACCCCTCCTTGCAACCAAACAGTTGCACATACTCCGTTATCCTCTCTTTGGTTTCCCCGAAGCAAAACACCTCACTTTTATGGAAATTAATTTTGAGGCCTGATAATTTCTCGAAAGCACATAGTACTAACTTTAAATTCTTAGCCCTTTCCAAATCATATTCCAAGAAAAGTATGGTGTCATCAGCATATTGAAGTATTGAGAGGCCATCCTCAACTAGGTGAGGGACCAGACCATTAAAATGGTTATGATTTTTAGATCTCCCAATCAAAATAGCCAGCATATCTGCAACAATATTAAACAAAATTGGCGATAGCGGATCACCTTGACGAAGCCCTTTCTTAGTTTGGAAAAAATGCCCCAAGTCATCATTCACTTTGACACACACACTTCCCCCTGAAACAATCTGCTCTATCCACTTACACCATTTACTAGAAAACCCTTTCATTCGTAACACTTGTTGTACGAAATCCCAATTAACCGCTTTCTCAAAATCTAGTTTGAGGATAATGCCCTTTTGTTTTCTTCTTTGTAGCTCATGGATTGTTTCGTGTAAAATAACCACTCCCTCCAAAATATACCTTCCAGGGAGGAAAGCCGATTGGGACTGTCTGATCACCTTGTTAGCTACCAACGAAAGCCTATTAGCGATCACTTTCGTGAAAATTTTAAAACTAACATTAAGCATACAAATAGGTCGATATTGTTGAATTTTCTTCACCTCCTGTTCTTTAGGTAACAATGTTACTATCCCAAAATTGATATAGTATAGGCAGATCTCCCTTATGGAATTCCCGAAACAAAGCCATCAGGTCCTCTTTGATAAGACTCCAAAATACCTGATAAAACTCAGCTGGGAAACCATCTGGCCCTGGTGCTTTGTTGTGCTTCATTTGAAAGATAGCATCACGCACCTCCTTTTCAGAAAACTCTGCCGCCAGAACCTCATTTTCAATTGAGGTGACTTGTGGAATATCCTCTATAAAAGATTCCACCAATGAGAAATTATTTCTCTCTGGCACCCCAAAAAGTCCTTTATAATAGTTCGTGATATACTTCTTCAACTGTTCATCTCCCTCAATTATCCCTTCCTCTTGCTCAAGTCGGAAAATCCTGGTCTTCCTTCTCTTGCCATTAGCTACCATTTGGAAATACTTTGTGTTGTTGTCCCCTTTTAGCATCTTTGTAGTTTTCGCCCTTTGAAACCACTTAAGCTCTTCTTCTCTAAGAAGTTGAGCCAGTCTTTCTTTAACACTTTGCTTTAGGTCCCACTCTTGCTGACTTAGCAGCTGGGCCTCAGCTTTCTTGTCAAGCTCCTCTGCTTTCCTTATTAACTCTTGTTTCTCTTTCTTATAAGCACCCGACATATTATTTCCCCATCCCCTCAAAAACTGTCTTAACCGTCTGATCTTATTTTGCCATCTTTGCATAGGAGTCCCACCCCTCCTCTCCTTAATCCAAATTTCGGAAACTAATTCAAAAAAGCCGTCTTTCAGAAGCCATCCTAACTCAAATTTAAAAGGATGTTGGCTCTTATCTTTAATCACCTCTCCCGTGCTAAGTAAGAGAGGAGTGTGATCCGAAATTTCCCTGTTAAGCGCATCCACCGTCGCTAACGGGAATTTCTGTTCCCATTCCGTACTAACCAACACCCTATCCAACTTCTCAAAAGTCGGCACTCGACGGGAATTCGCCCACGTATACTTGCGACCTGACATTTCAATTTCCCTCAAATCCAACCCATCTATGATTGCATTAAAAAGAAAAGGCCATCTCTCTTCGAATCTATCATTATTCTTTTCTCCACTATTTCGAATTATATTAAAATCGCCTCCAACACATAGAGGTAGCTTCTCCTTGCTACACGCTTGCACAAGTTCTGTTAAAAAGGATTCCTTATACTCAGGTTGTGCTGCCCCCATAAACAGCTACCAACACCCATTTAAAGTCATCCTTTTTATTTCTCAGCCTAAACTTCACAAAAAAAAGTCTCCCTCCTCTATGCTGTCCACATCAATCTCATCCACATTTACACCTAGTAAAATGCCCCCCGACCTTCCATGAGGTTCCGTCCAGTGCCAAACAAAATTCCTCCCTCCACTGAAATTATCCAGTGTACTTTGGGAGAAATCTTTCTTACATGTTTCCAAAAGAGCAATAAAGCCTAGTTTTTGCTCCCTCGACGTATCCCCTAAGAATTTAAATTTAGCCAAGTCACTAAGACCTCTGCTGTTCCAAAATAGACCTTTCATTTGTAACCCTTTCTATAAAATTTGACCTTCCTAATTTTGCAAGTCTTATTCAAGCACAACTTAGCGTGAGATTTGCCTTTCCTAGTACAACCCTCAAGTTCACTATTTAAAGGGAAACTTGATTCGTCAAAGACTTCATCCATCATTTCTCCAAAAAGACTTTTAACCGCCTTTATTTCTATTTCTTCAATACAATACTCCTCGCTATCACTAGACAAACAAATCTGCTCTTCTACCCCATGACAAACCCTCTCCCTTTCTAAATCTGAATTAAGTAACAGCAGCATATTATCATTTCTACCAGACTCAGAATCCCCCAAATGAATTCCTAGTTGTTGTAAACAAATTGCTGCACTACTCTTATCAACAGGCGAAAGAGAAAGAGAAAGAGAAGAAAGGCAAGGAGTACCTCCTCCAAACTCAAGATTCTTCCTGGCTGCCCGCTCCTCGGCTTTAGCCAAGACATGCTCGTCTTTAGACCGCTGCAGTCTTGGGCTAGATCGAACCGGCACCTTGCAGGCCTCCGGAATTAGAGCTGCTTCCTCGATCTTGTCATCATTACCGAACTCCCCCACAACCTCCTCCATCGGTTCCACCTGCTGACCCTCCTCCTTCTCCTCAATCACCCTCTTCACAATTTCGTCCAGCACATGATCGGTGGCAACGTTCACTATAGCCTCCGCTTGCTTTCTCAGAAATGCCTCAAACTCTTCCTCAGACATATGCTGCACTTGCTCCTTCAAAGAACCCCACCCTGGCTCATCCACCCTATTATCCGCCTCCACCAGACCCTCCTGAAAATCAGCACCCTTTCTCTGCCTTTTTGGCTCACGCCCCATCCCCTCCTCCACATTGTTCAACCCTCCTCCATCTGTCCTCCACCCTGTTCATCAATACAGCCACCATGCCACTCAATGATTGTTTCCTCGCCGTTCTCATCGACTCCCATTTTTCCCACTTCAAAGCCTAGCTCGAAGTAATGGTCTCCAATCACCACATCCAAATGTGCTGGAATCAGCTTCGGATCAAGGACAGCAACAAAAACCCGACCAAACTCATTTTTTCTAGTTGTTTCCATATCAACCGTTTGAGTTGATCCAAGCATAGATCCAACCGCCCAAAGCTCGAGAAAAAAAATTTAAATTGTGGACCTTAAATACCCAAATTTTCATAATCAGAAACAATTGAAATAGAAAAGAAAATACATTATCATGAATACATCAATAATTTGTTAGAAATAAACAAATGCTAGCACAATATGTAGCGATAAGCTCTCCTCTACCTACTAAGTGAACCCCAAACCTGATGGCAGACTTCGCCTCTCCCCCTGCCTGTTCTTCACCATCACCAGACTCTCCCATCACCACATCTCCCCCCAACAACATCGTTTTGCTGCATCTTCACCTCCTCCTCTGTCTTACTTCGCACTTGCAATTCAGCCTTCGGCAAGTCCATGCGCCCAGCACGCTGCACATCAACCCCAACTTGTCCCCTGCGCCTACTCTCCAAGCCAGCATCAAAACGGGCCCTACCTCCAAACCCTCTGCCACCAGCACCTCTCCCTCCATGGCCATTGTAGTACCCACGACCAGGACCAGGCGGGAAGAACCCCCTAGCGCCTCTGCCAGCAGCACCTCTTCCCCCAAAACCATGCTGTCTCGCCGCCCCACCATAGCCGGCTTGCTGTCCTCGAGACGCCCGAAGGGGCCACGCTCCTCTCCCCTGGATGAATCCTCTCTCTACTCGCTCGCCCTCCTCACGACCACGCCTCGCCTCCCATTGCCTCCCTGCCATTGCGGCCGTCGCCGCCGCCGCTCGAGAGCACGGAGACCCAGGCGGCAAGCGCGATGCTTGGTTAGCTAAACCGACAGGCTTGCCGGCCCTTCAGAAAAGCATACCAATACAACTAGAGAAACGAAACGCCGGTCTGGCTCCTTTCTGGCCCGAGACGCTATTTTTCTGGCCCAACAAGGCCCAAGAAACCAGCCCCGGGGACCTCCTCTCTGCATCGTTTTGAAATTTAAAAACCTCATCTGGATCGGATCTCCGTGCACCGCTCGTCTCCTCCACCGCCGGCGAACCACCGGACTGAAACTCGTGCAACTCGACGGCTATATCACCAAGGCGAGACACGGAGCCGCATCTCCCTGTCCGACGATCCACCACCCAGAAGTCCCCTAGTGACCTCATGGGAGTAGCCCTCGCCGGCGGTAATGGCCCTCTCCAAGGCTTGCCTGTATTTGAGCGCTGGCGTAAACGCCAAGACGGCGCATCCCGCGACCTCGCCCTCAAGCTCGGACACCTGTCCACAACCCCGTTCCGGTGAAGCGAGTCACCCGTTACACCAATATCCCCCGCCTTCAAATCCTCTAGTGATTTGCTCAGCACGGGGATGTCCGGCACGGTGAGCTTCGGCTCCGATGTAAGTGAATCAAACTCGTCGTGGTCAGAGCTCTCTCCATCCGCAAGAGGCCAGAAGCGAGAGCCACTCCCCAACTTCCGCAACCCCCTCAGTGGGTCTGACGATGAGCCAACGCTCGATCTCGCCCCACTCTAGCTCGTACATGGATCCATCGCAGCATCTCTGCTCCCGTCGGAATCTGCAAACAACGGCAGACTTACCTTATCCTGGTTACCTGCCTTCGCCGACTTCCATGGCCTAGGGGCGAGCGTCAATCTCCGACGCCTCCCTGCAGCCGGCCCCTCATCGTCGCTCGTCTCACTCTCACTCATCCCTCCCTCCGTACCATCTCCCTCCCTCCGTACCATCTGGAACTCTCGATACTTGAGGAATGAAGAATACACCTTTTCCTTTTAAAAATACACATTACATAAAAAATGCTCACACACATTTATACTCGTCATATGGGAGGACCTGCCGGAGACCATCAGTACTAGGGATGGTAAAGGGCCCTCACTTTTTACTAGAAATTTTAAGGATCGGGCCGGATTAGGGCCGGATCAAAATAATATTAGTTTTTAAGCTAAATTTTGTTAGGGCCAACATAGATTGTGAAGGAACAAGTAGGCCATGATCCGTTACCACCCCTACAGTACCCTGCGCAGGGTCGGGCTCCGACTAAATCCGGTAAAATGCACTTTCGGCGTGCGCTCCAGCATCTTCTTTTTTAAAAAAAAGGAAAATTTTCCTGCCTCTGCAGCGGCAGACATCCTCGTTAAGCACGTCAACTTACTTATAACAGAAACTGAACACCAGAAGTTCAGAAAGTTACAAACTTACAGTGAGGAGGAAGAATCAGTATACCGCTCCAGGAAATTCTAGCCATGCGTAGACTATGGTAGTAATCATGTAGATCGTGTTACATCTTATACTCTCCAAAAAACGGATCCCTAAATCCAAAGCTATCCAGCTAAAATTTCCCAAAATACACTACCAAATTACAATCACCGTCAGTCTGACACATAAGGATGGAATAACAGAATATTACGAACACAAGATCGAGGGCAGGTCATGAACAAGGAGTAGATCGATGAAGCAGCATTTTCCTACAATCCTACTTCATACCCCAGCGTGCGAGCAAACGACGGCCGGGTGAAGATCGAAGGCCAACAGCGACGATAGCCTGGCCAGATTCAATTCCGACCCCAGCGCCCATGAGGCCGGCCGTGTCCGAAATCACACGCCAATCGGACAAAACGAGCGACTCGGACTCGAGCCACACCCGATCCATATAAGCAACCAAAAGGGCAAGCCCAACCCAGAATTGCAACGCCGCAAGGGTTCGAGCTCCCAGAAAGCTTTGCAATACGAAAGCTCTTCTGGTGCTCGAAACAGCCTCTCGATCGCCTCCCGCTCGTCCGGCGCTCCACCGATGGCGTCACGGTCGCCGCACTTCGCGGCCGCGCCGCAAACCGGACGCACGAAGAGGGATTCCCTCCTCGTGGTCGCCGTCCACAACGCCGCCGACATATCCCGCGTCGACGTCAAGCTCGTGGACGCGGCCTCCGGCGCCATCGTCGCCCACCTCGACGGGCAGACCCCCTCCGGCGGCAACGTCGCGGCGGCCGGCGGCCTCATCTTCTTCACCCCAGCTCGCAGCGCCGGCGCGGCGGTCCTCCGCGTCCTCGACCCGGCCACCGGCGCCGTGACCACCATCCCCGCCGCAGGCACCACGCCGGATGCCGAGCAGAAGACCTCGTCGGCGTGGAACAAGTAGGCCATGATCCGTTACCACCCCTACAGTACCCTGCGCAGGGTCGGGCTCCGACTAAATCCGGTAAAATGCACTTTCGGCGTGCGCTCCAGCATCTTCTTTTTTAAAAAAAAGGAAAATTTTCCTGCCTCTGCAGCGGCAGACATCCTCGTTAAGCACGTCAACTTACTTATAACAGAAACTGAACACCAGAAGTTCAGAAAGTTACAAACTTACAGTGAGGAGGAAGAATCAGTATACCGCTCCAGGAAATTCTAGCCATGCGTAGACTATGGTAGTAATCATGTAGATCGTGTTACATCTTATACTCTCCAAAAAACGGATCCCTAAATCCAAAGCTATCCAGCTAAAATTTCCCAAAATACACTACCAAATTACAATCACCGTCAGTCTGACACATAAGGATGGAATAACAGAATATTACGAACACAAGATCGAGGGCAGGTCATGAACAAGGAGTAGATCGATGAAGCAGCATTTTCCTACAATCCTACTTCATACCCCAGCGTGCGAGCAAACGACGGCCGGGTGAAGATCGAAGGCCAACAGCGACGATAGCCTGGCCAGATTCAATTCCGACCCCAGCGCCCATGAGGCCGGCCGTGTCCGAAATCACACGCCAATCGGACAAAACGAGCGACTCGGACTCGAGCCACACCCGATCCATATAAGCAACCAAAAGGGCAAGCCCAACCCAGAATTGCAACGCCGCAAGGGTTCGAGCTCCCAGAAAGCTTTGCAATACGAAAGCTCTTCTGGTGCTCGAAACAGCCTCTCGATCGCCTCCCGCTCGTCCGGCGCTCCACCGATGGCGTCACGGTCGCCGCACTTCGCGGCCGCGCCGCAAACCGGACGCACGAAGAGGGATTCCCTCCTCGTGGTCGCCGTCCACAACGCCGCCGACATATCCCGCGTCGACGTCAAGCTCGTGGACGCGGCCTCCGGCGCCATCGTCGCCCACCTCGACGGGCAGACCCCCTCCGGCGGCAACGTCGCAGCGGCCGGCGGCCTCATCTTCCTCACCCCGCCAGCTCGCAGCGCCGGCGCGGCGGGCCTCCGCGTGCTCGACCCGGCCACCGGCGCCGTGACCACCATCCACGCCGCAGGCACCACGCCGGATGCCGAGCGGAAGACCTCGTCGGCGTTGGCGTCGTACGTGTTTGGTCAGCTCCCATCCACGGGAGACTACAAGGTTCTCCGCATCTCCACTTCCTGCGGCCACCACAAGCCCAGCCAGTCATGCGAGATCCTCACCCTCGGTGGCGGCCGCGACCAACGCTGGCGGCCGGCGCCGAGCCCTCCGGTGATCGTCGGCACAACGATCCCCCGGCACACGGCAGTGACCCAAGGATTTGCCCACTTCTTGACGACAACTCGCACCGCCGAACACGATGGCATCGCCTCGTTCGACATGGCGAAAGAGGAGTGGAGGCCGAGCCTCCTGCAAGGTCCGCTGCACTCCAAGAACCTCCATTGCTGCCACGACAGCCTGAGCTTGGTGGAGCTGAACGGCTGCCTGGTGTTCGTGCACCATGATTACCAGTCCCGCCGCATCGACATGTGGGTTCTAGCGGACCTGGAAAAGGGGAGATGGTTGGCGATACAATCTCTGGATCTGGGGTCGATTTTGTATGGCTGCAACAAAAATTGTGAGCCCGAGAAGGCTCACCCGTTTCTTGCTCCTCGCCGAGGGGAAATCTTTGCGCAGCCGTTGATGGTGCTGGATGATGGGCGGATCGTTTTCTGGGTGAGAGTTCCGAATGGCGTGGTGAAGGTGTATGATCCAAAGACGCGCGTGTGCAAGGAGTTTCAGTTGGGGAGATATTGTAGTATTGTTGGATTGTATAATGGGAACCAATTGGTGTAATTCACTTAGTAGGTCGAGAGAGTGAAGTGTGCTACTGCGCTAGCATTTGTTTTTGTTTCTAACAAATTGTTGATATACTCACGTGTCAGGAAAATGTATTTTGTTTCTCATTTAATTGTTTCTGATTCTGAAAAATTGGGTATTCGGGGTCCACAATTAAATTTTTGCACCGAAAAGATTGGGACTTAAGTTAGCACAACATGAAAATTTATATACATCTCACTACGCTACAAATATATTACTACTGTATGGCAACAAAATGTATTACTACCTCTCCCACTACAAAACTTGCTATTTTTCCCAACAGTTTTTTAAGTGGCCAACAGTTTGCGAGGGATTACCTTGTTGGGGGTTAGCCAAATTAATCGGAAAAGAAAGAAAATTATGGTTCAAGAACCGAGGGCCATTTAGAAAATTATACTAGTGGTGCTAACACTCTGTTTGCCACTTGCTAAAAACTGTTGGGAAAGATAGTGTTCGTTCTGCGTTGTGTGACCATACCACACAAGATGCACTGACCAAAACGTACTTAATGTACAATAACAATTTTTTTTACCGGGTGTACAATCACAGTTCATATATACTGTTATTAGTTTTATAGGTGGAAGCTAGATCCAAATGGCGTGGTGACCGTGTTTGAACCAAAGATATGAAAGTGCAAGGAGGTGGTGAACATGGCAGTAGTATTATTGGGATGTATATACGGGGGAGCCGGTTAGGGTTCACATAGTTGGTCAAGGAACGTAAAGTGCTACATTTGTTTTGTTTTCAACAATTTATTGATGTATATAGGATAATATTATTTTTTATAAACTCCAACCGTGACTCTAGGCCATCAGAAAACCAAGACAAAAGTATACTGCACAGGGCCAAGAAGGCCACTACCAAGTGGGGAGCATCGCTATAGAATCGCTGCAGGAGCAACACACCACAACCGACACAAAGTATTCGACTAGCAATCTGTTCGCTGGGCTTATCAGCAGCCAGCCAGAAGCATTTTCTCTCAGCACAAATCAGCATCAGCTAGCCAGTAGTATTTTTCTCTCAGCACAAATCAGCACCAGCCAACCGAACAGGTCGCAGATTTGAATCTCACATGGGGGCTCAACATAACCAGCCGCCATGACACGGATCCGTTTTTATTGAAATCAAGTAACTAATTAGATGTATAGTAGAGTTTAAATGAATCAAACACATGAATTACGTAATGCAGATTTATACTAGAAAAATTTTGTAATATATTATTAAATAAAAAAATTGAATGAAAATGTATAAAAGAGTGGAATAATTCCTCAAAAATAGTAGTGGCATAGAATTAAATAATATGATACTATAAATGTATCTGCTTCCTTTAATATATTTAATAAAGAGTAGTGCATGAAAATTTCAAATTATATCGTTTTGGCTTTTTTAAATATACATATTTTTTACTATTTTATCTAGATATAGCGTATACCAACAATGTACATAGCAAAGTTTATGTATCCAGGAAAATTCAAAACAATTTACTACCTCCGTTCTAAAAAATATGTTGTTTAGGACAATCTATTTAGTTCAAAAATAAACTAGTTTTCTTGTCTCAACATCACCATATATTTAAGAACGGGGAGTGAGTACAGTTTGCGATGGAGTATGATACAATCAACTATCTTTTTCGATATCTTATTAATAACGGAACAGGTACAGTATTTATTTAATGTTAACTCTAAACATATATTTTATCACTTTCAGTGTCTGGATACACAAGGCCCAACAAAAATGGGCTTTTATTGCTTTTAGAAGAAGCCAGCAAGCCGATCCATCCAGTCCATGTGGATGGGTCACGATTTTATATGGTCAATCAACAAAAAGAACAGAAGTTGCTCAAAAAAAAAGAACAGAAAAGGAAACCCTATGCGTGTTCCTGCTGCCGTGCGTGTCTCCTCTCTCGATCTAACTCCGCCGCCGCCGCCTCTCTCATCACCGCCGCTCGCCCGCCCCAACCTACAGCGATATCCCCGATGGCATTGTTGCTCGGATCAAACGACAAGCATCCCCGTGCTCCTGTCGCCGCCACCGCCACCGGCGACGACGGGATTCTTCCGCCGGACCTTGTGTACGAGGTCATGGTCCGTCTCCCGGCGAAGGTGCTCTGCCGCCTCCGCCTCGTCTGCCGGTCATGGCGGTCGATCACCTCCGACCCCATCTTCGCCAAGGCTCACTCATCCCGGCACCATCCGCTCGTCGTCGGCGGCCTCCGCTCCATCGCCGCCAGACGGTGCAGCAGCCCTAGTCGTGAGGTCCAGTTTCTGGACCCTCTCACAGGTAACATCGTCAAGAAAATACACACGGGGCAGGCTTGGGACGTCCATGAACTGAGCACGGATCTTGGCCTGCTCTGCGTCTCCCAGCAACGTACGGGTGCCATCACCATGATGCCCACCGGCTGCAGAGCCACCGAGTTCAAGTCCACCTTATTTGTCCGGTCCATGTCTACTGTACTCGGCCATGTCCCCTCTATCGGTGAGTACAAGGTGCTACGCATCCGTTGGGATCTAAACAATGAGGCTGAGCAAACTTGTGATGTAATATCAGTCGGTGGCGGTGGCGGTAGCCGTGGTGATGGCAGCGGGGACGACATTGAAAAGTGGAGGATGAGGCCGAATCCACCGGTTCCGGTTGTTACAACATCTATGTATAGAGCAGTTGTCAAAGGAGTCGTCTACTTCATGTGTCTTACAAATGTCGAGTGTGATGCAATAGCCTCGTTCGACCTTGCCACGGAGGAGTGGAGGCAAGCAATGCTCCGAGGACCTCTCAGTAGCAACCTGATCTGTGCCAACTGCCAAGGAGGGTGATAGGATAGTTTTCCATTTAGCCAATCTGAATGGAAGCTTGGTCACTATTTGTCGCTACGGTAGAGGTTACCTCTGTGACGATTGCTCAATGGATCTCTGGTTCCTGGAAGACGTAGAGAAAGAGCTGTGGACCAAGCTATACTCCTTGCAATGTGCACCTCTTTTTCACAAAGACGGACTTTTTACTCCATTAGGGATTTTAGATGGCGAGAGGATACTTATCTGGGTGGAAGGAGCACGGGAGCTAAGAGCATATGATCCAAGAACAAGCACGTAGACTAATCTATCCTCGGTAGAAAGTGTCTTTGATGTTGGCATGTATCAGGGAAGTCTTTTGTGTTCAGATATTATGGACTGAGCCACGTTTTGATCGATGGCTTCATTATTGTACTGTTATATACTTAGCATGACTAAGAATTTGATATGCCTTCACCGGCGAGTCATATATAAATTTGCTTTCCAATATTCACTTTCGTAAATTACACTCTTACTCCATAGCAGGGCAACTGTCTATACGCATCTCTGCGCACAAGCGACGCGGGCGAGGGAGGCCGGCGGGCGGCGCGGCAGCGCAGCCGGGCGGGGCGGGGCAGGGCCTGGGCACCGGCGGCCGGGTGTGGCTGTGCGCGACGACCCACCA
>OAMR01000449.1:306465-316633 GCA_900205405.1 Echinochloa crus-galli
GAGAGTCAGGAGAAGCAGCAAATTGCTTACCTCGGCGGTGACGGCGGCGGACAATGGCGCGAGCGCGACCAGGACGTGTTCATCGAAGCGCCGCGGCAGCTCCGGCCTCCGGCGAGGATGAACTAGGCTGATGACCAAGACCAGCGCGGCCTCTCTCGGCCGGGCGGGTTCACTTGATGGAGCGACGAAGAGAAGCCGGTCAGTCGGAGCTTCCTGGATGCGCCATGGCTGCCTGCCATGCCCAGCCGTCCCGCCACGCCTAGCGCATGCATAGCTTCGCCGGCCGTCGACCCCTTTGCCTCCGGCTATCACATGGCGGTGGCCGGTGGCTAGATGCAACACGGCCGGCGAGGCTCCGTGGTTCTCACGAGGAGGCGGTGGAAGATTGGGAAGGCCTGTGTTCGGTGCCACGGCGGCGCGCCATGGCTGGGCAGGACAACAAAGGGTGGACGGTATTTCGGATACCGACCGGGTGGTCGGTATTTCAAATACCGTCCACCCCTGGGTCCCTATCGGCCGTCCAAATGGGGATCGGCGGCCCGGATCAGTCGCATCGCAGGAGGCGTCTTCCTCGCCAGACGAGCGTCCGGTGGCTTAGGAGTCAGGAGAAGCAGAAACCTGCTCACCTCAACGGCGATGGCGGCGGACCATGGCGCGAGCGCGGCCAGGACGTGTTCGTAGAAGCGCCGCGGCCGCTCGAACCTCCGGTGAGGGTTTTCCGATCAGCGCCGGCGCGCCGCGCGCACCTGGACGCGCATGCGCCCGCCGAGAAGAAGCTGCTCGGTCGCGAGTCGAATTGGCGCGGGGCGATGACGGAGCTCCGGCAAGCCAGGGCGTGCGGCAGGACGACGGCGGCGGCGCGTTCGCGGTCCCTGACTCCCTGCGGTACTCGCGTGGGTGTTGGCCGTCCACTCGTCTTCTCCGGGCCAGAGCTCTCGATCGGATCATGGAGGCGGTGATCCGCGGCGCCCTATATAGCCGCAGGCCAGCAGCGCAGCTGGAGGACATGGCGTTCTGCCACCTCTTGGACTCTTGGTCACTTCGCCGTCCGAGGACTCCTATCATGGCGTCTGTTTCCTTTCTTGTGCGTGGCTTACTATGCCCAAGCACACCAACACTCGGCAGCTAATCAGGAATCTGCTTGCTCCATTTCTTTACCTTAATTACAGTGTCAGGTTGGAAGAGTCCATACGGTGTGATGCATCATTGCGCAATGTAATGCTGAAAATGGGCCGGTCAAAATACTGGGTACAAAACTCAAGATGTACCAAAGCCTGCAAACTCTGTTGTTGTGTCTCACGGATCGAGATCTAATCAAGAGCAATGGCGTGGCAAATAATGTGCTAGGTTAAAATACTAGGCATTCAGCATTCTGCTAGGTGAAAGAGAAATGTCAGAGATGCACGATTTGTATCTTCAGAGAGGCAGCATGTGCAGAAGTGCCAAACGCGTAAATATGCTTAAAAGTTGCAGGATCCTGCAAGAAGAACGAACTGAGCAAACAGATTTGGACAGCGCAAACGGAACTCATTGAGACTCTGAAATACGCATAATTTTGGTTATGTTAAGATATGTAAGCATAGATGGATGAGTGCCTTAGATTAGATCTAGGTGCTGACCTCAAAGGATTAAAGAAGGTGATAAAATCGGAAACTGGAGGGTATTACAACATGCAAGAAGCACGACTGCAACAGATCACTGATGCTATTTCAACAAGAAACATGACTATAGTGCGACAAATGGAACAATCTCTTGCAACATCTCGTAAAGAAACACCCACCCGCACTAAAACTGAATTAAGTTCCTGAAAAAATGTTGCAACACCCTGATGATCTGTACTATAGTCATGCTCCACATTGACATGCTCCCAGCAGAGCAGCAGGCTAGTACCTGGTTCCAAACAGCATGTACTCATCTGTACTTAAACTACCAGGCAAGAAATTTCAACTTTCGTTTTCTTTTTTTTTTATTTGAGGAAATCGGGAGGGGAGGTCTCTATCTGAATTTTTATAGATTCACAAGACAACAGTACAACAGAGGATACGAGAAGAAAAATAAAACAGGGGGGGCGGGGCATAGCTCGATAGAAACAACAAAACAAAAGACAATTTCTGCTTTTCAGTTGACCTCTCCTATAATCCTGGCATTATTGAGCGTTACTACGCATCATAACAGTGCTAAGTTCTTGAACAAACAAATGCTACTGCTGTCAAAAATCCAGGATGCTTCCTCGTTCAGACTTCAGACTTCAGGGACACGCAGCCCCACAACAGCGATGACAGTAATCCTGCATCTTTTTTAATAAGGACTCTTAAAATACTAACTAAAACCATAAAAAAATAGTACACAAGTATGGGACCCATAACAGGTAGGGAGTCAACGTAGTGACCCATAACAGGTGCTTAATAACAAGGGAGCAAAGTGATCTAAATAGTCATCCTGCACTACTGTGTTATATTTTTTTGTAGCACCTATACTGAAGAATCAGAACACAACATTATAGCTTACATTGGTGAGTCTGGTTATTGATTTGGATCAAGATTCTCGGATAAGCTGTGTTTTTATTTCACTAAAAGTCCACCACCTCTCAGTGCTAGGTGGACCTGCAAAAGCCATTAGTATCGGGCCTTTGCCGTTGTTCAGCGAGTCCTGCCCAGAGGTTTAAGATTTTTCCGGGAAAGCCCACCTGTGGCCTGGCCCGTCTTGCAAGAACTGCGGTCCGGACGTCCCACAAGCCCATCTCCAATCACGCGCAGGCTGGGCCGGACGCCGTTGTTGCTGTTCCGCGTCACGCCCCGGCCCTTTTCTCTCTCTCTCTGGTAAATGTTCTGAGTTGGCCTGGCCTGGAAGGAAAAAGTCCCATTTACCTCCCTGTATGTTGAACCGAGTTCGCGAAACCTCCATGGACTCAAAAACCGTCTATTCAGCCTCCCGCAATTGCCGAAACCGGACTCGTGACCTCCCCGAGCTGTTTTGGAAGCGGTATTGTCCGACGTGGCGTCATGTCATCGAGAGCGGGCCCACACGTCAGTAGCGGGCCCACACGTCAGTAGCACAAGGGGCACTGCCGCCGCCGCCGCCCTGTCTCCTCCGTCGACGCAGCCCTGTCTCCACCCCCGCGACCTCCTCGCGCTCACCGCCGCCTCCGCGATGCGCTCACCGGCGCAGGCGCCTGGCTCACCCTCTGCCCCGGCGCCTCCTCCCCTCGCCGCCCCATCTCTTCGCTTGGCGCGCCACCGCGGCCTCGTCCTCCCTAGCCATCCCGCGGGAGCTCTCTTCGCGTGGGGCTCGCGGGTGACGAAGTCGAAGGTGGGGGACGGAGGGCGAGCGAGGAGCTCATGGGCGAAGGTGTGCAACGCGGGACGCGGCCGCTCGCGCGCGCACGCTCACGTTTATTAGCTCCGCTGACACACCCGGCCGGCGGCTGTGTGCTTGTGCAGGGAGGGGTCCCCGGCGGCTGCGCCGCTCTGGAGAGCATCATGAGGCGCCACACGCGCAGGCGGGGCCTCTACGCCGCCATCTGCGCACTGGACCTGCACAAGGGGATGACAGCACAGAGCTCCGCATAGCTCGGCGCGGCTCGCGCCGCCGCCGCCGCGGCGGTCAACTCCGGCATTCTCCGACAGTTTCCGGTGATGAGAACAACAGCGGCGGCATCGCCTCGACGCGAAGAGTCCACCCATGGGTCTAACTGCTACCCACAGTGGTGACAACGTGGCTCCCCACGAGCACCACGGCGGCGCGCATGGTGGTCTCGCCGGCCGGCTCAACGGCGGCGAGTTGGGCGAGGAGAAGCGGCTTTGAAGCATCACTATTGCCTCCTCTACACGGCGCGCTCCATAAATACGGCTCTCCATGGCCGGAGCATAGCTCCACTCGGCGCAGCCGCGCACAGCTTGGGCGGGCCAGCGGACCGGCCGGTGGGGAGGACGACGGGGTCGTAGGGCAGCCGGCCGCCTGTCCCGGCCGCCCCCCCGGCCACCGGCGATGGAGCTCGCGCTGGGGGCGATGAGGACGTGGTGGGTGCGGCGTGTATTTTATTCTACCTGACATGTGGGTCCGCGACACGTAAGCGCCATGTCGGACAAATTATCCTACCTGACATGTGGGCCCGCGACACGTAAGCACCACGTCGGACAAAACCAGGGTCAAAACAGCTCAGGGAGGTCTTGTGTCCGGTTTTGGGAACTGCGGGAGGCTGAACGGACGGTTTTTGAGTCCAGGGAGGTTTCGCGAACTCGGTTCAACATCCAGGGAGGTAAATGGAACTTTTTCCGGCCTGGAACGATGGGATGCTTGGACTACGCTTTCTTGGGCTCTTGGCCCAAGAAGGCTTGCAATGTGCTCTACCCAAAATGCATGTTCCGATGAAATTGTCGAAGAAAACATCACCAGTAAGCCGAACGGCGGCGAGGGCTATAGAGAGGTTCTCGTGCTCCTAGTACAACGCTGCTAAGTACGGAGTACTATAGCATGTACAAACAACAAAAGATAAAACTGGGAAAAGTGTGTCCTTGGCTCCTTGCCATGAAAGTACTAGAATCGAAGTACAAGTACCTCATTTTGAGTACCCAATTTCAGAAGTCCTACGTTATCTCAAGTACGAATGATTAATAATAAATGGGCGTTAGCTTGTGGATTTAATCAGAATATTGTCCCCTTCAATCTATGGGATTTGGTAGGGCTGAAAACGGCAAGGGGTTGCAGAAGTACCGAGTACGATCTGACCTGGATCATGATATAAACAGCACAGCGTACACGCATCCTACTCCTACCTCGTCCTGACTCTAAAAATGGCTGCCAACGACTCACGACACATACGGCCTACCTGCTGCTTGCGCACGCATCAAGATCGACTCGGCAACAGCCGAAATAGCGCATTGTTTTCCATTTCCTTTCAATTTATTTTGTTTTTTATCTACCAGCACTGTATATATTCTACTGCATCTATTATAAATTACAATTCATTTTGACTTTTTTAAATACATATATTTTACTGTACATCTAGATACATATATAGGACCACCTTCATTCTAAACAGAATACCTCCGGTCATTTATATACGACGCTTTAGATAGCAAAATTAAACTATGATGAAGCTAAATTCGTTGTCCGAAATGTCATCTAAAGATGACCGGAGGTAATAGTTCGTTTTGTTTTTTTTTTCTAAAAACATAGTTTTTGCTACACAGTTAGATAATATTATGTCTAGATACATATAGCAAATATATTATGTATCTATAAAAGCTAAAACGATTTATAGTTTAAAACGGAGGGAGTACAACCTAAATGAATTTTAATTAGAAATGGAGGGAGTACTGTTGAACCATTCGTTGTCGAGTAAGTGCTGAAACCTCAAAATATATAAGGTACTAGCAAACATGCGCACGACACGTGCATGCTACCTTTATTATGGTGGTTATTATAGACTATCTGGTTGGTGGGTTCGTGTGGTGCGTAAAGAAATTACATGGTGAGAAAAATAATGACGAAATGGCAAAAACTTTCTAGAAACATCGTTTTTTTCTTGTTTGTGAAAACTCTTCATGTTTTTTCACGTTTCTAGAAACATGTGGGTGCTCTGTGAGGTGTGGGTAGGAATTATTTCGATAGGAAATGTTTTCAAAAGAACGGGATCCTTATAGTATAGATATATGGACGTAAAAGATGATGTGGTTGGAGATTTTTCTCTTTAATTTGTTCTTGATATTATTAAGATAGAGTGCATCCATTGCCCAATCAACCTCTTGGAATTATCGCCAATAAGAAGCTCAAATGGGAATATATTTTTAGCACCTTTCACCTACAAATAATTTATGTTGTCCTCTAGTTATCACACTTAATCAATGGTTATCACACTTAATCCAATTATACTTTGGAATCATTATTATAGTTATTTCTCTATTTATCGTTGCACTTTTTGTGGTGATAATCCTTAGTTATACAATGTGTAAAGTCCATGTTAGATCTTTATAGTCATTGGTGAAACATAAAAATATTACAAAGTAAAATTCAAAACACTATTTCCGTGACGGAACATCCAAACCAAGTATCGAAAGCTACATGCCATGTGCTTACTTTATAAAAGAATACATTCATCTCTAAAAACACGGCCCAAATTCCATCACATCTCTTACGTCATCACCTTCTCCACGTGCCTCCATCTTTTCTTTCCACTACATCTCGTCCGTTCCAAGTCCTCCGCAATAAACTCTACCTCAATTTGAGGAAAACTAAGGGCCAATAATTGAAGTTGGCCCTTAGCCCGCTAACAAATCCATATGGCGTGTGCGATGAATAAGTTATATAGATACGCCAAGAAAAACATGAGCTAGTGTGGCTCACTTTTTTGTGACCAGTTGGCTACCCCATCGCCAATAGAATTATGTTGGCCTCTAGAGAGCCAATACCTCCCTTGTCGGTGGTTGAGTGGCCTAGCTCCTATATATACGGCTCATCCATTTGCTACAATTGTTTGCGCTTTTCATTAAATAAATTTAACAAAAAAACCTTAAAACATATTAAATAAAAGAAAAATCAAGAAAACATAGTAGTGCCTATATGAATGAATGGGAAAGATTGCAAATCAGAAAGCAATAGAGCCAAGTTTAGCTGCAATTTACAATCATTATATTTTTACCCTACTTATGGTTGTGCTTTAATGATAGTAATGATTTTTTCCCCTTATACGAAGTGAAATTTCGTTGTGATTTGATGGTAGTAACTATTTTTTTTCCTTATGCGAAGTGAAAATTCCATACTAAACATATATAGGCTAGTCATACTAGATACTACTATTGATGTGTTTTAATGAAGTGAAACACTTACAGGAAAACCAAGAAAACATAGTAGGAAAGGTTCTTAATCAGAAAGCAATGGAGCTGAAGTTGGTTGCAATTTACAACATTATATTTTTACCTTCCTTATACTTATAGTTGTTCTTTGGTGATAGTAATAACTTTTTTCCTTATTTGAAGTGAAAATTTCATACTAAACCTGTATAGTCTTTATTTATCCTATAATAGACATACTAAATACAGTACTGGATACTTGTACTCCTATTGATTTAGGAGTACATTAATTTTTTTTTGCAGTAGGATAACCATCAACCAACACCAAAATAAAATGCCCTTTGCAAGACTGCGAAACCGAGGGAATCGGGACGAACAGATAGCGAAACGCCTTCTGCCTCTCCAGGGCAGGGTGAGGTGGCGGCGGACAGCGCCCACGTCGCTGCCCGCAGTGACACCCGCCTCGGTCCACCTGTACCCCACACACCCCTCCCTGGACCCAGTCCACCCGCCACACCGCTGCTCCCACCCACTCCCCAGCAGCCCAGCCGCCCAACCCCCACGTCACAACGGCCAAAGCCCACGTAGACCGCGCGCACGCAGCGAGCTCCCCCATCACCCCCTTTCCCTCCACTCACGCCGTCCCCGCGAATCAAATCGAAATCACCCCACTAATCCCATTCGCAAATAAAACACAGCTAATTAATCATCGACGCCTCCGAAGCAAAGCCTGGCTGGATTGCCACTAATCCGCTGCAGTAATCAAATCCTGTCAAAAGTATCGTTTTGGCAGCAGCTCACCACTCATTAATTCCGCCATTGATTTAGTAGACCGCCGCCCCGGCCGCCGCTCCTCGTTCCCTCCCTCCCTCCTCCTCATGCTCACCGCTCGCCGCGCGCCGTAGCAGCCCGACCCGACGGGACAGCACAGCGTACACGCATCCTACTCCTACCTCGTCCTGACTCTAAAAATGGCTGCCAACGACTCACGACACATACGGCCTACCTGCTGCTTGCGCACGCATCAAGACTCGGCAACAGCCAAAATACTGCATTGTTTTCCCTTTCCTTTCAATTTATTTTTGTTTTTTTCTACCAGCACTGTATATATTCTACTGCCTCTATTGCAAATTACAATTCGTTTTGACTTTTTTAAATACATATATATTTTATTATACATCTAGATATACATTATATCTAGATACATATATAGGACCACCATCATCATAAACATACTACCTCCACATCACGGTGGCCGCGACGCCCCGGGCGGCGCACGAGGAGCGGGACCCCGCGATCGCGGTCCTCAGGAACGGGGAGGCGCCGGCCATGGTGTCGCAGTTCATGGTCGAGCTGCAGGGGCTCAGGGCCGTCGACGGCGAGGACCCGCCCCGCGTGCTCCACTTCAACCCGCGACTCCGCGGGGACTGGAGCGGCAGGCCCGTGATCGAGCAGAACACGTGCTACCGCATGAACTGGGGCGTCCCGCATCGCTGCGATGGATGGAGGTCGCGCCCTGATGAGGAGACTGGTTGGGGACCCCTGTCAGTTCATCGTTTTCAATTATTTAACCTCCGGTGAACCCTGTTGTTCTTCAGACGTTCTGAATGAATGAGCTGTTGATGTGCAGTGGATGGGCTGGTGAGGTGCGAGAAGTGGATTCGACATGATGATGAGCAGTCTGAAGGATCGAAGACAGGATCGTGGTTGAATCGGCTGATTGGGCAGAAGAAGGAGGTCAATTTCGACTGGCCATATCCTTTCGTGGAGGGCCGGCTCTTTGTTCTTACTCTCAGTGCTGGGTTGGAGGGTTACCATGTGAGCGTCGATGGGCGGCATGTGACTTCGTTTCCTTACCGCATTGTAAGTGCATGGAGTATGTTCATTCCCTTTCATGTTGTCTGCAGCAAAATATGGTGGGGAGGGCTTGTCAGCCGCTCTGAACTGTGCATGGCTGTAGTTCAAAAATTAGTGGTTGGGACAGTTGGGGTTTTGGGTACTTGGCCTGACTGTATGATTAATTTATGTTTCTTGTGGGTCTTGCAGGGGTTTGTGCTTGAGGACGCCACAGGCTTGTTCCTAAATGGGGACCTCGATGTGCATTCAGTGTTTGCAGGGTCTTTGCCCACTACACACCCAAGCTTTGCACCACAGAATTATCTGGAGTTTTCTACTGTTTGGCAGGCCCCTCCTCTGCCTGATGAGCCAGTTGAGATTTTCATTGGTATCTTGTCATCTGCCAATCATTTTGCTGAGCGAATGGGTGTCAGGAAGACATGGATGTCTGCTGTCCGCAAGTCACCAAACATGGTGGCTCGTTTTTTTGTTGCACTGGTAGAACCTCTTATGTGAACCTAAAAGCCCATCTTACTTACTTCATTTGTTTTCTGCACTTGAGCTGAAGGACTTTATTAACTCCAGCATGGCAGAAAGGAAGTGAATGTGGAGTTGAAAAAGGAGGCAGAATTTTTTATTTCCAGTAGGGCTTTGAGACCTGATAGTAGTTGCAGCTAAACTTATCAGGTAGTAGAGCAATCTTTAATATTTCGGCCAAATTTTTAGAACACATCTTTTTAGTTATGACTTTCTTATGAGGTAGAGCTTATGTAATTTATTAGACAGCTATCAGATTGCATTCATCATGAACCACTTGATCATTTCTTATATTGCTTGAAGCAAAATATAAAATACTTTGTTGCTGTCTTGATTCCAGAAAATTGCACTTGGTCATCTGTACTATACTAAACCTATGTTCATATAGGATATAAATGTTGAATTCTTCTTTTCTGCAATTGAGGTTTGTGTTTGTAACATGTTTCCCTGGAAGTTGAAGATCTTGCCGCATTCCCTTATTTATTGATGTCCAAGTCTGCTAGATTCTATTCCATTTAGAATGGATTTAACTTGGCTCACAATATATGAATTGGAGTTTTATTTTCTCTCTGCTGCCACCCAACGTCCTGTTATCTTCGGAGATCTGCACACTGAAATCATAGTATATCATTGTCAAGACACATTGGATGATCAAAATGTGATCCACTCACTTTGCAATTACCATATTAGTCTTCTATTTACCCAAACCAAAATAAAGAATCATTTGTTGCATGTCTACATCAAAGGCACCAATTATAGAGGATTTGACATAGGATTCGTTGCTGATTGTTGGTAAACATTGTTGGCTATCTAAGAAGCATGATTGTGTTTTTGTGGTCAGTCAGGCTCCTACTTATCTTCAAGGTCTAGGTCAGCATTCAGTAATATGTTTACAGAAGCTAGGAATTGTCTTAGCAAAGCATGATTTTATTAGCATATTGTGAGTGGATATTTAGCTTAAATGCGAGCCTTAAACTTGATGCTCTTTTTGACACTAATTTTGC
>OAMR01000449.1:316813-332578 GCA_900205405.1 Echinochloa crus-galli
CCAGATGCTCTCTAGTTCCTACAATGGTTATATTAAAAATGCTCCTCCATGCCATTTTTTTATAGTTTGCCGCATGCCATTTGAATAGTGGACAGTTGTCAAAATACCATATAGACTATTTGAGTAAAAGTATCTCCTAAATACCACTTGTACAATAGATTAGGCAACATATGTTAATCATAAGGTCATAAGGAACAAAGAAGCAATGTATTATTTTTATTGGTTTAAAAAATTATGTGATTCATCCATATTTGTTGAGCAATAAGCTAATACTCCCTTCGTCCACAAATGTAACCGCTTCTAGCATTAAAAATTTGTCCATATATGTAAGCATTTCTGGTATAATCTGCCTCTACCCCTCCCTCCATCATTAATTTAAATCTTGGTGATTGGTTAGCTGAAAGGCAGGCTTTTATTAAGAAAAGAAAGGCAGGCATTTATTTCATCTCCTTAATCTTGGTGATTTCCCTTGCTCCTTAACCTGTCCAAAAATCCTAGAAATGCTTGCATTTATAGTGGGGGGAGTAGCAGACAGCATTAGTATACAAACCATTTTCTGTGCTCTTGTTTGAGCACTGAAAAAATCTCTCTAGATAAGTAAGTATAAATTTTCTAATAACATTTTACAATAATGAAGAAACATATCTAATTTATTATTTTCTATGTGCAGCTATTTAAAATGGAAGATGTGAGCGTGGGTTTGTGGGTTGAGCAGTTCAACAGAACAAGGCCTGTTGAATACGTTCACAGTGCCAAATTTTGTCCATATGGATGCACTGATGACTACTATACTTCACATTACCAATCACCAAGGCTGATGCTATGCATGTGGCAAAAGTTATTGGAAGGAAGACCAGGATGTTGCAATGTGAGATAGCATAGCAGTGATGGCATAGTTCAAAAAAGATAGGACAATAATGGAACCAGTAGTATTTGACCCTCATTCATAGTGGTCTCGTGTAATCAACATAGTAGGAGGTTAAACTAATGTTGTTCATCTCACCTGCGATTAATTCAAACATCTTGATGGAAATTCATCCTCATGGAGTCTGACATTCTCAAAAGCTGACCCTACTTAGTTACAACCTAGTGGACGAGAGTACACCGGTAATCCTGTACTATTTCGCCCCCAACCATATAGGTAGAAGTTCACAGGTTCTCTAGAGATTACCAAGGACATCATTTGTAAATATGAAGAATTGAAAGAGTTCAGTTTAGTTTCTATTTCCAGTAGGGCTTTGAGACCTGATAGTAGTTGCAGCTAAACTTATCAGGTAGTAGAGCAATCTTTAATATTTCGGCCAAATTTTTAGAACACATCTTTTTAGTTATGACTTTATTAGTGTATTTTGTTCTTAGCACATTATTTTCTTAAGAAGCATATTAACGTATGCATTTGATGCTGAGTATCTTAACTGTTTGAAAACTACACATTTGGACTGCTTTGTCCCACTTTATGGATCCCAAGTAAAGCATCACGTATGTGCAAACCTAGCCACCCAAGCCAGCATTATTTATTTTTATTTCGAACATGGTACCCAATCCATTCTCTTTTGAATCTTTATAACTTCTATGGTGAAATCAACAAGAAACTTTTTATTTGGTGGAGCATGCCATAGAAATACAGAATTGATGGTAAGAGTTTCTTTAATCGTTGAGCTTGCCATTTTGATGAGCCTGGTGTCAATCCACAGGTTGCTAATTTGAGTATGCCTGGTTGTATTTGCAAATGTTGTACAATGAGCCTTCCTAGTTTTGTAATTTTGTAATGAAACATATTATATCAACATGAAATGCCTCTTTTTTCCTTTTGCCAAATAACTTAGTTATGACTTTGTGAGTTGACGTTGTTCCGTGTTTTTTATGCAATACATTGTCAGTGTGTTTAGTACACGGCCTTTGTTTCCTGCCTTCAAGTTCTCCTTGTGGCTCATGTCAAACTCTCTTGAAGCAACATGTTAGAGCACTGTAAAGCTTATGTTTTGCAGAGTTGCTCATCCAGGGGTGTTTAGTTCCCGAAAAGTGAAGGTGAAGTTTGGTGAAAATGTCACATCGGACACTGTAGCGCACTGTAGCACTTTTCGTTTGTTTGTGGTAATCGTCGTCCTACCATGACCTAACTAGGCTCAAAAGATTCGTCTCGTCGTGTATATCAAAACCATGTACTTAGTTTTTTTATTTACCCACGTTTAGTGTTCCATGTATGAGGAGAGAGATTTGATGTGAATGTGATAAGTGAATAGTGAAGTTTGGAGAGAGAATTTTTGTGTTTTGAAGGGAACTAAACAGGGTCCAGAAGTTAAATCCCACATGGCACAGGGCAATTGACATGACCTTTTATTTGAGCAAATTATGAGGTGCTAGCATCAATGTTTGTGTTTGATAAATTTGTTGCGAACTGTATACTTGTTTTTTTTTTTGCATTTGCCATCATATCTTCCTCAAGTGAGAATTTGTGCGGGAAGATTGCATTTTTATTGTTATTCTGCATGCTGGCTTTCCCATCATTTACTAGAATACAATCGAATGTCTGATCTATTGGTTTTGATGAGAACTTCCTTGCTAAGGAATACATGCAAAAAAGATGCGCCTTTGGTGTGACCCCACAATATGTGTGAAGTGCAAAGCTTGTGCTGCTGTGCATGCGAGGACAGCGACTGTATTTCTCCAAGTGCTCTCCAGTCTAAAAGGGAGGGCCGTATCTAGGAAAGACTGAAACAGGGGATTTCTTCAAGGGAGCGGCCGAACCGAAGAAGACGTGAATTGGCACAGCAAAAGCTGGCTTCTGCTTTTGTTGGAATATTAATCATGGGTTAGCTGTCAAACATGGGTCACATCTTTTTATGATATGATCTGATGATTGCTGCTTTAGTTTCCTACGAGTATGCCCCTTCCTGGGCGACTCGGGCGGCCGGCCCTATGCGCCGCCGCCGCCCACCTCCCACCCTTCCCTCCACCTCGCCGCCGTCGGAGGTGCTCACCGGAAGTCCGGTGGACCCTATGAGGGCGGCGGCGGGGCGGCTCCCTTCTCCCCCGCGCGGATCTGACGGCGCCGGCTCCCTTGGTGCGGCGGCGGCCGGATCTGCGGCCCTGGGCGGCGGGGTCCCGCGCGGCCGGCGAGGCGGCACACATCCGGCGGGGGCTCTCGGCTCGTCGAGCAGTGGTCCTTAAGCGTAAGCTTTGATGCGGTGTCGGGTCGGACAACGGCGTTCGCTCTTCCCTCTTGAGGGCGTTGTCTGAAGAGTCTTGCTCGGCGGCGGTTCGTGAAAGATCTCCGTGGTGAAAACCAAACGCTGACGCAGTCGCGTCTTTGCCTTCCTGAATGCGTTGTTTGGAGGTTTTTCTGTAGCCGTTGGTGGTGGAGTCGTAGGCTCCGCGGAAGGTCGGGTCCAGTCGATTTGTAATGGTCTCATGGTCTTTTGTTTGTTCGTCGCGAGTAGTGCCTTGCTATCTCTGACGCGCGGCCTAGAGTGCCACGTTACAGGTTTGTTGGATGTTGTTCTTCGAGCGGAGTGTGTTTTATTGTAAATTGGTAATCCCAGTATCCTTTGAGGATGCTTTATATATAAAGCTGGCTTCGGCCTTTCCTGGTATGCGCAAAACCGTGCATAGCACTGGCATGCAGAAGCAGAAGGGGTATATTCTGTTTATGTGCCTTTGTGATGACTCATCGTTCTCTGCTCATTTGTCATCGGTGATGTTTAGATTATTATTCTTTGGGGTGTACATGCGAATTGTTGCTTCTGTGGGGTTCAGGTTTAAATTATGTTTACTAATTGTTATCACCACTCGGGACAAGGCCTCTCTTGGTGGGATAGAATCGTTAAACGTCGGATGAGGAGATGCGGACTCGCTCAAAGTTGATGGATTCAACCTCAGCATGTGCTGAGTTGAAAATCATATGTTGGATGAGCATTTGGATGAGGGAGTTTTTATCGGCCACTTGCTGATTAATGGGTCCAACCGATGTACCCAAGCAACATGGACGAATGTCAAGTGACCACGAAGTTTAAACATCGAAGAACTCAGCGTGAGGAAGGAAGCATAGGTGGGGGCAAATATTCCTTCAGCTCCACGGTGGATCCCCTTGCTTAGAACTTGATGGTACCCCAATCCGGAGCTTTTATGGATTAAGCAGAAAAAAAAATCCGGCGTCACATTTACAAGTTAGGGCTCCTTTGGCAGCTCATCCCGGGGAAGCGCTCCCAACCAAGGCAGGCCGGGCGGCTTTTCCGGGGAAGCCTGCCGCGGGGGTGCTACTCCCAAACCAGCCCTTAATGTCTTACAACCACCCAATTCATAGCTTGTATAGGTTAAGAAAAGAAAAAAACATCCGTCTTCAACATTTATAAATGAATGTCTACAGTCATCCAAAAAATTAGAATATATGTACCGTGTTTATCTGAACCACGCATATTATTTGCATTCTAAAGTACATGCTTCTCAATTGTGAATTGGAATTGTGATGCTAGATTGCTAAGAATTAACAAAAAAAACAACAGACTAACAGCTAGTCCGTCGTCAGTTAGCTTGCAACCATCCTACACAGCTACACAAGGTTGGCATTGGCAGACTTGCAACCATCCCCCGATTTGGCTATTTCGAAATGCCAGGCAAGCAGCCAAGGCAGGCACCAACCGGCACCCGTCCCGTTCGTCCCGTTCCGTAATATACCAAGTTCCGTCTCAAACAAATACAGCTAAAATCCTAAACTCGTCAATTACCTCGCAAACCTGCCAGTATCCCCCAATTTGGCAATTTCGAAATGTCAGGCAAGCAGCCACCAACCAGCACCCGTTCCGTTCCGTTCCGTTCCGTTCCATACGGTTGTCTGGCTGGCTGGCTGTTGCTTGCTTGCTTCGCCCGCCCACCTCCTCGGCGACGGAGAGCACGGCGGGGAGTCCCCGGAGAGCTTAGCGGCGGCGGGCGAGCATGGCGGGGGCGCCGTCGAGGTCCCGCGGCGACTACGACCACCTAATCAAGCTCCTGCTCATCGGCGACAGCGGTGCGTCCCCTCCCCTTCCCCTTCCCCTTCCCCCACGACCGACCAAATCGCTCCCTCCCCCACGCCCCCGATTTGATTCCCTGCTGCTCAGCGCCATCGCTCGCTTGATTAGCTCGATTCCGTAGCTGGGTGGTGTGAGCTGCTGCCTCGTTCTCTTGCGCTCACCGATCCCTCTTTTCGGTCGGCGGTACGGAGCGGGCGGCGCGGGGGGCACGGAGAGCTGGGTGGTGGTAGCATAGGGTTCAAGGACTGAAGGAGCAGGGTTTTGTTTGTACACTGGTTGCTTGTGTGGCTAGATGTGTACTAGTGCCCATGCTTGAAGTAGCTTCACGAGCGATGCGTGGGGATTAATGCCTTTTAATGATGTACCAGTAGTAGATTATGCTTAATTTGTTGCTTGTACGGTTTGCTAGGCTTGTCGCAAGCGTCCTCCGGTCGGGTGGGGAACCATGCTAGTTAGAGATAGGCCCTTTTATGAATCAGAGCTGGGTTTGTACTCTTGCGGCTTGGTTCTCCTTTCCCTGGATTTTAGGAGGCGAAGCGGATTGGCCCATGACGGGATGCTTTTGTATGCGCTTCTGGTGTTTTGGCGTTGTCGTGCACGGTTATTCTAGAAATTTAAGCATCGGTACAAATCGTTGTTTGGCGAGGAGTTCCATGGATGCGGTCAGTCTTATGGTAAACTGTTGAGTTTTAGGCTGCGAATTTCGGATACTGTAAAAGTGGCAAGGCGTGAAAAATTGCTTAATTATAGAGGTTCTCCTGGACTTACAGTTCACTCTATTAGGGTAGGGTGATTTGTCCGCTAAGGTTGTGAGGTGTTGCTGCTTTAGAGAAGCACTGCTGTTTTGTTGTACCCAAAGGTCAACACTCATTGTCTAGATTCTCAATTCCTACATGTACCAGTTCATTCAGCATTAATGTTTAGGTGGTGGAACATCATCATACATTTATGGCAATTGAAAGTTTTGTCTAAATCTGACTTTTAAATATTTTGTATAGCTTTAAAGAGAGAGAAAAAAAATAAAATATAAATCCTGAAATGTGTCCATGTATTGTCTCCTTAGAATTTTACACTTTGAATCCCAACCATGTGATAAGCATTCAACATTTGCACAGGTGCATGCCAAATCCTGAAGTTGATTGCATCAATACTCTTGGTTTTTGGTATAGTAACTACTATAGAACTTGCATCAACATTTACCCGTTGTTGTCTAAATCAGCAGTCCAACGCTAAATATATAGGACAAGTATAAAATTAGACAATGATAATTCTAAATTCTGTGCTGTTGAGACAATTGGCCAAGGTGACATCTTTTCTCCAGATAGCATATATTTAGATAGAAGGTTTCTCATCCATTTATCTTGTTTTTCTACTTTCTACCAAGGCATTCAAATGAGTTGGTTGACCTTCTTATGTGTATCTGCATCTCCATCCTATTTTTACTGTCCAATTTTCTTCATGTGCATGCTAATTGGGCTGTCACCTTGTTGTTATGTGAGTTGTCATCTGTGTAACCAAATATAATTTCATCAATTGTAGTTCTAAATTAGATGGCTCTATTTTGGGAAATATATAACGAAACTAATTTTCTTTTCAAGAAAATTGTTCTCGTAAAACACAGATCCCTCCACAAGCACTTAATGGACGACAGTAGTGATTTCACAAAGGGATTACCACGAATATCTGTCCATGACATTTGATTGGCAACTTGACATGTTAACCCTTCCCCCACCCTCTCCCCACATACATGGACAGAATTCCACATTGCAGTTTTCTCATGTACAAGAGTGGGTGTAATTGTTACTACAAAATGTTTGTTTGGAGAGTCAGAATCCTGTGAAGTCCATTCCCATTCCAATGCTGTTGCTTTCACACACTGATGAATTCCCATCCCTGTCAATGTGTTGTATTCTGTAATTTCTCTCCTTGACCAATACATTTTGGTCAAATTGTGTATGGCAACAACTTTCAGCCTAATGTGAGTCCCCTTTTTTATTTCCAGGTGTTGGAAAGAGTTGCTTGCTCCTTCGGTTCTCTGATGACACATTCACAACAAGTTTTATCACCACCATTGGGTATGGACTCATGCAGCATTCCTCGCTTTTAGGCTTTCACTTCTGGATTTTGATATGCTAAAGTTGATCTTTTTCCTTCTATTAAGCATCGATTTCAAGGTTAGGACAGTTGAGCTTGATGGAAAGCGTGTAAAATTACAAATCTGGGATACTGCTGGTCAAGAACGTTTCCGAACAATTACCACTGGTAACTATTTTCCCCTTTTACTATGATGCACGTCTGGGCTATTTGTGAAACATGAAGTGATGTCTCGTCAACTCCTTAATAAACACCATATTTAAAAGTCTCTTTTTAGTAGATCGGTCACAGTTTACAAGTTTCAGTTTGTTGTCAAGCTGGTGTGGACTCATTCCCATACTATGAAATTCTACTTGATCATAGAAGGCTCCATTCAGACCAAGACTTGAACTTTTAGATTTATTTGTGTCCTGAATATATGTACTTATGGTGTTTTTTAAGTGAATAGAAAAAGAAATTATCATGGTTCAAAAATATCCAATGGCCAAGCTGTGATGGCTGAACTGTGGCTTGTTAGTGAATCTTGTTTAATACTCTGTATTATGGTAACCCAAAAGAGCTGAAACCCACCTTGACCATGAAGCCTATACAGATAACTGCTTACACCCAAAAGTTCAGGAAGTGCATACCACCACCGCTAGTTCATTACTAGGCCTGTTCTTGACTGCTTTCACAACCGAAACTAGAAAAGTTATATGCTGATCATATGCGAATCTTTGAATGATGACCAAATGTTTAGTGATGATAAGGCAACACGTTACTTGTTGGGCACTGGATCATATATATTTTTCAAAGCCAAGTATTGTAGTAATATGTTTCATGTATTATTATTGTTAGTATTGTAGTTCCCCAATGGTTTACAGTAGTGATTCATTTTGTTGATTTTGAACAAGATTTGTGATCCCTTGATTTATTTGTTTTCCTTCCTCATTTTGCAGCTTATTATAGAGGAGCTATGGGCATTCTGCTTGTGTATGATGTCACAGACGAATCGTCCTTCAATAGTATGCAACACTCATGTCCATTCCCATTTGTTGTAAGAAGAACGTGTTAGCTGCTTTATTAATAGTCTTTTCTCATAACTTGTAGACATTAGAAATTGGATTCGCAACATAGAGCAGCATGCGTCGGACAATGTCAACAAGATCTTGGTGGGCAACAAGGTTGATATGGATGCAAAAAGGGTAAATGTTTTAATAGAATTTCCTATTGTTAGAAACACGTGACTGGCTTTCTTCTCCATGCCCTTATGTGGTGTTCCTTGTTAACAGGTAGTGTCCACAGCCCAAGGTCAGAAGCTTGCAGATGAATATGGTATCAAATTTTTTGAGACGGTAAGGTTTTGTTACTCTAGGCTGAATAATATGCCTCCCAAGTCATAGTTGCTTCTTCATTGCTAGTTTATCAGGTTTCCGAGATGATAAATTTGATGTACTTCAATTCAATTGTATGTATATATGCAGAGTGCAAAAACAAATCAAAATGTGGAGCAGGTCTTCTTTACCATTGCAAGGGACATAAAGCAACGGTTGACTGAGACTGTTGCTGCTGCAGCAGAGGTACATATTCTTCCCATGCATATGTTTTCCCCATTTGATCGACTGTCAGATAAATCAATCGCATCTAACATTTGCCGTACTATGCAGCCCCCAACTATTCAGATCAGCAGGCCAGATCCCGACCAGCCCGGCCCTCCCTCGCGGTGGTCGTCCTGCTGTAACACCTGATCGACACGGCAGCGAAATCGCACAGTGCCTCGACGCATGACTGCTAGGTTACTGCTTCTGCGTGTGTTCAATTACTTCCAGTGCCAAAGCCAAGATGTAAATTTCGCCTCGGTTGATATCTAGTGCGAACTAAAGACTAGCAAATACTCTGACCACTATGGGTGTCGTAATTCTTCATTGAGGTGTTCTCCAGAGTGTATCTGCTTTACACCATCGCCTTGTTGTAGCCCAGTGGCTCGTGCTAATTTATGCTTGGGAACTCTTGCCTCCTGGCTTCAGATCTGCCGGCCAGATCAGACGTTTCAGCAGTTTAAGTTAAGCTGGTGGATTTGGTGCTCGTGTCATGTAAAGACAACCTTGGGTGAGACAGCAGTATCTGATTGTATGGAATCGTTCGTGATTGTACATTAGTGCATTATATATTATCCAGTTGTTGCTCCCATGTGCAATTGTGCTCCATATCACCCTGGACATCTAAATTCCAATAAATAATGTTATATGATGTACAGAATATGCCTAAAAATACGGTGCCTATGGGTTGTGCCTACTGGTGGGGCTTTGTTTCGGCTGAGAAAAAAACAAATAGTTTCAGAGACGCACCGGGAACATGTATGATATGACGCCGTCCAAGAATTCAGTTTCCAGCACATGCTTAAGCTCCAAATGTCTTTTTCTTTTCCTTATAGGAATACCGTGACTTCCATTACTCAAAGTTCGCGGGCGACTTGCCCGGGAACCAAATTTCGCTAGTTCATGAGCTACCCTGATACAACCACGTTTGATACACAGCAATTGAAATTGGAGGCGATTTCGTGGAGTACCCTGCTTCCGGGTAGTTTGAATCTCTCCTTCGAACGCTTGCGCAAGCACCTGTGCATCTGACCCAATGATTAATCACGGTTGATTAATTAATTCACCAGCTAGAGATATTGTCAGGATCGGCAATGTAGCAGGGTGTCTGCATCTTCAGTTTCGTCAGTATCGGAAGCTTTCAAGTTTCACCAAACAGAGGAAGCCGGTGGGAAGGGTAAAGATGCGACGACTTCGCAGATACTGTTCATTCACAATCCAACGGTCGTCATCAAGCTTTACTTTATTTGCGGTCCGCTGGTTTATTCTGATCTAGCCACTGATATTTGGGCCATGGTCCCTGAACAAAGCATATATCTAACTCCCTCTCCCTGGAAGATTTCGGGGCCATCCGCCCGCTATACGAGTCGGCAGGCGACGCGTGCCATGCCTGGCCACGCGGAGGATATCCATCGGCCACGTAGGGCCCACGTGTCGGCGATGTCTCCTAACCAAATCAGTGCTCCCTGCCTCCCTCCTCCCTCCTACTCTCTCTTCCATCCGCCCCCGCCGTCTCCTCCCACAGGGGCCGCCGCTCCCCTCCCGTCCACCCCATCCCCGTCGCCGTGTACCTGCCGCGCGCCGCCGGCCTGGATGCCGGCCTCCCCGTCTACGCGGCCACGGAGGCCGCCGACGCTTTGTGGAAGGGACGGCGAGGGGAGGTGCCGGCGCGAGAGGCGGGTCGGTGATGACCAGCCGCCGCCGTCTCAGCCCAGTCGACGGCCTCCACACCGTCCACCCCCAACTCCGGCGCCGCCGCTCAACCCCCACCTCATCCTCCTCCTTCACCGCCTCCCCAGGCCCTCTTCCTCTCCCCGGCGTCAAAGAACCACCGCATCTCTACCTCCCCGCCGCATTCCCTCCCACGTCAGCGCCAAGCTCACCTTCCCAGCCTCCTCCACGGCACCCACCACCACGGCCTCTCCCCCGCCGACACCTCCCCCACTCCTGCCCCTATCGCCTCCTCCCAGTCGCCCGCAATGCGTCTCTCTGCCTCCGCGCCGGCGCAAGCGCCCATCACCGCTGCCCCTCCGACCGTCCTCTCCCCGCCCCCACGACGCTCCTTCCCTCGGTGCTCGCCCCCGCGCCGTCGTTCTCCCCGCCGGCCCTGGCGCCCGCGCCGTTCAGATTGTGAACATACCCTAGTACCCGTAGATAGCTGTAGATCGCCATATCTCTAGTGGCGCTGCTCTGATTGTGTACCTTGGGAATACCTGATTCAGAGTAGTTCAGTTACTATCCTGCTGGTTCATTTCTTGTTCGCGTTTCTGATCTGAAACTCGTGATTTTTCCGCATTCAATCTTTCCCTCGTTTTCTTTTGCAAGTTCTTGACAGATATCGCTTGCATAAATAGCACACAGTTGAGCATTGTTGCCGCTGATGTCGTGGTCAGTGGCGGAGGCAGCTATTTGGCAAGGCTTGGCCTCCGCCATACATAAAACAAATGCAAAGTATTGAATATATATGTATAATATACATATACGTATATAATATATACCTGCTTAGACAATAACCAATGATCCAACACGTAAATTTACTTGACTACTTTGACAGTTTGATGTCTGTCGGCCTTGTATAGTTAATAGTTATATTACACATATTTGACATTTACAAACCCGCCACACCTAGAAAATATTCCTGACTCCGCCACTGGTCGTGGTCACATTTGCCGGACCTAGCCACCGCTGCACGGCCCTCGTTGAGTACGTCGTTGTCTCTGATGAGCCAAGGGTGATCAAAAGGTATCGTCCCTCGGGCGCGAACAAGCTAAAATCAGACGGACAATAAATCAATAATAATATATAATATACTCTACGAGTCCAGACTTTCTTCGAAAAAACAAATGTTGAGACTTTTTCTCCGGCAGCTAGCGTTGCGTTGCGTCCCCTTTCCTCCATCCCATCCTTAGGCCAGAGTTGACGAGAAAGAAACCGTCACGAGTATATATGAGAATAATGATGATGCCATCCGGACCCCAGATCACGCCCAGCCATCAGCCAAAAAGCAAGCGGAATAACAAGCGGGTTACAGGCGCCCCATGATCTGGCGCGCGACAGCCTTCCTTCCATTACCAATTGGCGCCAGCCGAATCACCCACGATGACACGATACAATACAAAATACAGGGGCAACGGCAGCAGCAGCAGCAGCAGCTTCTGATTCCGATCCGGTACGGCCAGGTCCACACGCCAACACAAATCCAATCAACAGTTGTCTAATTAGCTAATCATCATCAAATGCACAATCTCCTGCTGGCTAGGGCTAGAACAATTGGCAGGCAATCAAATCTAATCATGGTATCCGCGATGTATTATTGTTATGTTATATGATTATATTCGACCGGCGACATTATCGTAACCGCCGATGATGCCGTCCCGTCCGTCCGTTAGCGTCGCCGATCAACTTGGCTGGTATGCGTGTTTCTTCGGAGAGATTAGCAGATGTGCTGCTGGCGACGGGGCAAATAAACAAATGGGTTGGGCGATGCCACGCTGCGGCGCTGTGCCTGCGTTTTTTTTTCGGTCGCGCCGGTGCCAGGAAATGCATCGAAATTGATAGGCCTGTTTGTTGATCTGGATGGGTGGATAGATATTTTTAATAGCCAACGGAGATCGGCGACGCCGACGCGTTCGGATGCCGTGTTTTTATTTGATATATATATATATAATATGATTTTCGTTCGTGCCTTGTATATGTACGTGCAATGTCATCCACAAGGCATTGTAAAACCCGGAATTTTCAGCCATGACATCATCATGTATTCTATTTTGTCCTTTTTTTGATACTGTATTCTATTTTGTCCTTTGTATCCTCGTCATCTCTTCAGGTCCTCGGTATCAATCAATTGGGGGAACCTCAAATGTCAAAACATGCCTGCCTTAGGGCCTGTTTGGGTCCTATTATTAAAGTTCAGCACTTGCTAAAGTTTAACAAGCTAAAATTCAGCTTACTAAAATTTAGTAAGGAGGTGTTTTGTTACCTATACTTATGGATTGCTAAAGTATATCAAAAGTCTAGTGAAAAAAGTGAACTTTAGCACATTTTAGCAAAGTTTTAGCACCCCTTTCATGGCTAAAAATTTTGGATGCTAAAGTTTAGCAAAACCCTCTTAGCAATTCATTAATAAGGGTGTTTGGGTACTCTAATACTAAAATTTAGCTAAAAGTGATGTGCTAAACTTTAGCACTATAGATACAAACACCTCCTTACAAAGTGGTTCTTCTCCTCGCACACTAGGCGTACGTGAACGGAAGTTCAGCCGATTGAGATGTTACTAGTTTTTTAATTTTACTTGTACAATAAAATCTCAACTGTATTGTTGCCGCGAAAACAGCACACCTAAATTTGGAAGCTTCTTCCAGAATCATGTAGCTCAGGCCTCAGGCGCCAACCGTCTCCAAGACACCTTCCATACTCTCGCTTTTCCATTTTGGCCTTGTTTAGATGGAAAATTGAGGGTGGAGAATTGAGGGTTTGGGCCACGTCGTAATCATTGCGTCACTGTAGCATTTTATTTGTTTGTGTAAAAAATTGTTTAAAATTGATTAATTAGGCTTAAGATGTTCGTCTCGTCGAGTACAATAAAACTGTGCACTTAATTTTTTATTTCATCTACATTTAATACTCCATGCATGCTATGACATTTTGATGTGATGAGAATCTTCTTTTTGCATAGTGAATTTTGGGTTGTTTTTTTAAATAAACAGGGTCCTTCTCGTCGGCGTCTTCTTGACAAATGACAAGGCACTTGTACATGCTTGTGCTTCTTCTTCTGTGTACGGAGTACTGAGAACAATCTCATGAATGCAAAAGATAAATTGTTATACTCATCTAGTATCGCCCTGTTCGTTTGGATTGTTTCCAGCGAGCTAACAGGTTTTTCTCTCAGCGAAAACCAGCGCCAGCCACCAGCCACCAACTAGTCAGCAGTGTTTTTCTCTCAGCAAAAACCAGCGCCAGCCACCAGCCACCAGCCAAATGAACAGGGCATGAGGAACCGCCTAGCAAATATATCTATCTATTGACTGCAACCTGATGAAAGTCGACTCTATAGCTCATACCTTATATTCTCTTCATTCCTAGAAACCTGATATTTAGAACAAAATTTGTATGTACTATGTATGTATGAATACGAAACCCTGCGGATGCAAAAAGAAAAAAAATGTGAGCACCGATCATTTACGTATGAGCAATGGACCAACTACACGTTCCTCAAATGAGAAAATACGGAGATACTACTTGCGTACAAATCACCCCGTTCTTTCTCACACAAACCCAAAACACGTGTCGTGCCTCGTGGTCGTGCTGCCTTCTAGACCCACTGACCCCGAGCTAGGCGGCCAAGATCCACGTCGACTCGACTCTTGCCGTGAAGTGGCGCGAAACATGTGTCTCTCCACGAGTTCTGACTTCTCATGAGTTCACCGTTGAGGCCACCAAAGGAAGCAGGGGGAAAAAAATAATTAAATAGAGCGCGCGGTCGCCGCGGCCACGTCGGCACGGGATTCGCGCCGCCGCCGCCCCATTCCAAAGTTCCCGGCCGTTGGCCAGGCAGGGCCCCGGCGGCGGGCCCCACCCCGCAGCGGCGGGGCCAGTGTGAAAGCCAAGGGCCAGACAGACGTGTCCGCCATGCATGCACCGAGGGTCCGGGGCCCACCGGTGGGTCCGCCCCGGCCACGCGCCAGCCGCGAATCGCCTGGCGGGCGGGCCCGGTGGTGGGTCGCCTGTTCGGCTCGACTCGCCCGCCCGCGTTCCCTTCCTTCGCCGCGTTTCCGTTCGTGCTGGCCTTCCTGGTGCCTGCAACTGCAACGGCGGCAAACGGAACGGGACGGGGCCACGGGCCGTACGGAACAGGCGACCCGCACCGCACCGGCCTCGAACCGGGGTAGCGGTAGCCCGACCCGTCCACGGCGGGCCGGATCGAAGCTACGGCCTCCCGAACACCAAACAGCCGAGCCATCCAATCGTTGTCCGTCCGTTGCTCACTCGTTAAGCTCTCGGCTATTTCCTACTGCGTTCGGTTTCGAGATGAAGCAAGTAAATAATGTGTAGTCCTTTAGGCAAAGAAAAAAGAATGTTTGGGTTGTTTTTTATACCAAAGATGTTTCCGTTGTTGTTCTTTCTAGCGAGTGCAATAGTCTTTTTTTTTGAGAATTACAGTAGTTCAATGATCTCTGAAGTAAATAAAAAATCAGTACCCACAGGATGTAAATCTTTCTTTGTATAGCTTGAGGAAGGAAAGCCCAAAAAAGTGTTTTAAAGCTCATCTCTGTTGTTGCAGCTTTGTAGTAGATTTGAAAATACAATTATTAATACTTGCATAACTCTAGACAATATCTTCATAATCCCACCATGAAAAATTAAAGCTAATATTTTCAAGCTTTGTCTTTACAATTGTTAAAAGTTTTAAAAAATATTTTTTTCATATGTGTAGTGACTTATTATCACATCATATATCATCTCATATGTGACTTGCAAGGTTTTTTTTTCTAATTTAAAACTGAACATGGCAAAAATACTTTCCTTTAATATAATTCAAAGAATAAATCTAATAAAACATCACACATACATCATAATCTCAATCTATAACTATCTTCTATTACATCAGCAACATCAAACACCTGCGATAAAAAAATTACTTCATACATCTCACTTAATACAGTCGAGATACAACATTTCTCTATTAAAAGGGTGAAAAAAAATATAGACAGCTAGAAGCAACCAAATTTAACCACTGATTCTGATACTATCGTTCTTGGTAATTTGTTATGCGGTTAAATTCCCCTTCTATTCTTTACCTCCCGTGGTTTTTTTGAAACAAACCTCGCCGTGGTTAAACCACCGAGATTTTAACCAACTCTCTAGACCGTTACCATATCTGCGCTCCGTCTCCCATCCGACGCTGTTGCCTGTTCCATCCTCCCCACCAGGCAGCCCCACCCCCTTCCTCCGCCGCCGCCGCGGCGACACCCTACCCCAGCCTGCGACGACCCCCCGCAACGGTCAGAGCTCACCTCGCCACGGCCCCTGAGCCTCAGCTAGTAGTATTAGTACCACCACCCCGTCCCCGTCGCCCCCCGCGAAAA
>OAMR01000449.1:339224-349313 GCA_900205405.1 Echinochloa crus-galli
GGCGTCCGCGTGGTGGAGCTCCCCTGCGGGCTCGCGGTGGGGTCCCACGTCACCGTCGTGGCCAAGCCCCGGCCGGCCCGGCCCGAGTACGACCCGAAGATCGCCGAGCGCAAGGACGGGGAGGCCGCCGTCATGGTGTCGCAGTTCATGGTGGAGCTGGTGGGCACCAAGGCCGTCGACGGGGAGGCGCCGCCCAGGATCCTGCACTTCAACCCCAGGATCCGCGGCGACTACAGCCGGAGGCCCGTCATCGAGATGAACAGCTGCTACCGGATGCAGTGGGGGCAGTCGCAGCGCTGCGAGGGCTTCGCCTCCCGCCCCGCCGAGGACACCGGTGAGTTGTCGTCAGCCTCAACCTCTCTCCCCATCCAGCTCCACCTCCAGATTTGTCGGGTTGATTTTGATTCGATTCGTTTGATTCTTCGATCCAATCGTCCAATGTCCCGGCTTGCATGTTGGTTTAGTTTAGATTCTGAATTAATTACAGAGATGGGAGGTCGGTAAGAGTATGAATGGTTGGTTTAGTTGCGGAAAATTGAAGACTGTCAACTTCAGGGGGTCTTAATTCCGTGGACTAGCGTAGCTTGGTGAAATTGGGAGCGAAGGTACAAACTTTGCGCCGGCCGGAAATTTCTAGAAAGAGTTGGAACTCCTTTTCCAGTTTCTGGAGAATGTGATGCAAGGGACCGGAGGGTGATGTGTCCTTTTTTTTCGAATCTGGGGAATCTTAGCAAGTACACCTTGACCTGAAACCGCGTTTCAGAGCTGTTGAGTTTTGACCTGGCAACTGATACGTGGGAGCCTGAACTTCGTTTTCTCTTTCTCTTCCTTGATTATTATAGGGAACACAATTAATTTCTTGTGTTACATGTGGTTTATTTCCATATTGTAGAGTTGACGTGTCCAATTAGTTCCAGCTAGTTCAAGTTATGCGATGATTCAATATGATGTAAAGCAAGCTTCTGACCAACTGATGTGAACCATGGATGAATGAGTCGCTGTAGTTAGCAAAGCACCACAGCAACGACCAAAATTTGGTGCTTGAGATAACCTTCTTTGCAGCAGCCAGCAATTTAGTCCTTGCAATTAACCCATAACACTTCAACTTGAAACTGAAGTTAAAGCAGGATTTCTTTTACTTCAAGAATGCAGCCCCTAACTTTGCTTTGCAACGATGGCATATGATTCATGTGATATGTCACTTTTTTGTTTCAGTTGATGGGCAACTCAAGTGTGAGAAATGGATTCGCGACGATGACAACAAGTCGGAGGAATCAAAGATGAAATGGTGGGTGAAACGTTTGATTGGCAGACCAAAGGATGTCCACATCAGTTGGCCATACCCATTCGCAGAAGGCAAGCTATTTGTTATGACTCTAACAGCTGGTTTGGAAGGTTACCATGTCAACGTTGATGGTCGGCATGTTGCTTCATTTCCTTACCGAACTGTAAGTTCACCCTTAAAGCCCCATAAATCTCTTGATGACTAATCCTGTGGTATGCATCGCTAAATGTTGCCATCTTATTTTCTCTACAGGGTTACTCTCTTGAGGATGCAACTGCATTGTCCCTCAATGGAGACATTGATATTGAGTCAATTTTTGCTAGTTCTCTACCCAATTCGCACCCTAGTTTCTCACCGGAGAGATACCTTGAGATGTCTGAGCAGTGGAGGGCCCCACCACTGCCAACTGAACCTGTTGAGCTCTTCATTGGCATTCTTTCAGCAGCCAGCCATTTTGCTGAGCGTATGGCTGTAAGGAAGTCATGGATGATGTATACAAGGAAATCATCCAATGTTGTAGCTCGATTCTTTGTGGCTCTGGTAACTTCTACCTCCTTGACTCATGATTTTACTACTCATTTGCATATTGCAAACTCCTGATTGAATTAAGCAAATTCACAGAATGGAAAAAAGGAGGTCAACGCAGAGCTGAAGAAGGAGGCGGAGTTCTTCCGTGACATTGTTATAGTGCCTTTCATTGATAGCTATGACCTTGTTGTGTTGAAGACTGTTGCAATTGCTGAGTATGGGGTAAGTGATTCAACTTGTCTGGCAATTACATGCCTACATGCTGGCTGCTCTGCCATATTCCTTTGCATGTCAATTTCGTATACTGAGTTAATGTTCTTTGTTTATGCAGGTGCGGGTCGTCCCAGCAAAGTATGTACGCGGGGACTACAGCCGGAGGCCCGTCATCGAGATGAACAGCTGCTACCGGATGCAGTGGGGGCAGTCGCAGCGCTGCGAGGGCTTCGCCTCCCGCCCCGCCGAGGACACCGGTGAGTTGTCGTCAGCCTCAACCTCTCTCCCCATCCAGCTCCACCTCCAGATTTGTCGGGTTGATTTTGATTCGATTCGTTTGATTCTTCGATCCAATCGTCCAATGTCCCGGCTTGCATGTTGGTTTAGTTTAGATTCTGAATTAATTACAGAGATGGGAGGTCGGTAAGAGTATGAATGGTTGGTTGGTTTGTTGCGGAAAATTGAAGACTGTCAACTTCAGGGGGTCTCAATTTCGTGGACTAGCGTAGCTTTGGTGGAATTGGGAGCGAAGGTACAAACTTTGCGCCGGCCGGAAATTTCTAGAAAGAGTTAGAACTCCTTTTCCAGTTTCTGGAGAATGGGATGCAAGGGACCGGAGGTGATGTGTCCCTTTTTTTTCAAATCTGTGGAATCTTAGCAAGTACACCTTGACCTGAAACCGCGTTTCAGAGCTGTTGAGTTTTGACCTGGCAACTGATACGTGGGAGCCTGAACTTCGTTTTCTCTTTCTCTTCCTTGATTATTATAGGGAACACAATTAATTTCTTGTGTTACATGTGGTTTATTTCCATATTGTAGAGTTGACGTGTCCAATTAGTTCCAGCTAGTTCAAGTTATGCGATGATTCAATATGATGTAAAGCAAGCTTCTGACCAACTGATGTGAACCATGGATGAATGAGTCGCTGTAGTTAGCAAAGCACCACAGCAACGACCAAAATTTGGTGCTTGAGATAACCTTCTTTGCAGCAGCCAGCAATTTAGTCCTTGCAATTAACCCATAACACTTCAACTTGAAACTGAAGTTAAAGCAGGATTTCTTTTACTTCAAGAATGCAGCCCCTAACTTTGCTTTGCAACGATGGCATATGATTCATGTGATATGTCACTTTTTTGTTTCAGTTGATGGGCAACTCAAGTGTGAGAAATGGATTCGCGACGATGACAACAAGTCGGAGGAATCAAAGATGAAATGGTGGGTGAAACGTTTGATTGGCAGACCAAAGGATGTCCACATCAGTTGGCCATACCCATTCGCAGAAGGCAAGCTATTTGTTATGACTCTAACAGCTGGTTTGGAAGGTTACCATGTCAACGTTGATGGTCGGCATGTTGCTTCATTTCCTTACCGAACTGTAAGTTCACCCTTAAAGCCTCATAAATCTCTTGATGAGTAATCCTTTGGTATGCATCACTAAGCGTTGCCATCTTATTTTCTCTACAGGGTTACTCTCTTGAGGATGCAACTGCATTGTCCCTCAATGGAGACATTGATATTGAGTCAATTTTTGCTAGTTCTCTACCCAATTCGCACCCTAGTTTCTCACCGGAGAGATACCTTGAGATGTCTGAGCAGTGGAGGGCCCCACCACTGCCAACTGAACCTGTTGAGCTCTTCATTGGCATTCTTTCAGCAGCCAGCCATTTTGCTGAGCGTATGGCTGTAAGGAAGTCATGGATGATGTATACAAGGAAATCATCCAATGTTGTAGCTCGATTCTTTGTGGCTCTGGTAACTTCTACCTCCTTGACTCATGATTTTACTACTCATTTGCATATTGCAAACTCCTGATTGAATTAAGCAAATTCACAGAATGGAAAAAAGGAGGTCAACGCAGAGCTGAAGAAGGAGGCAGAGTTCTTCCGTGACATTGTTATAGTGCCTTTCATTGATAGCTATGACCTTGTTGTGTTGAAGACTGTTGCAATTGCTGAGTATGGGGTAAGTGATTCAACTTGTCTGGCAATTACATGCCTACATGCTGGCTGCTCTGCCATATTCCTTTGCATGTCAATTTCGTATACTGAGTTAATGTTCTTTGTTTATGCAGGTGCGGGTCGTCCCAGCAAAGTATGTAATGAAATGTGATGACGATACATTTGTCAGAATTGATTCAGTACTGGATCAAGTGAAGAAAGTTCGAAGTGATAAAAGTGTGTATGTGGGTAGTATCAACTACTTCCACCGACCATTAAGATCTGGCAAGTGGGCCGTAACTTATGAGGTAAATTGATGTTTCCTCTGTAATTGTGAACCAGAAATAATAGTGTTATGGTCATGTATCTGTTTTCTTTTGCTGGCAACCAAACATCAGCTACACGTTTTCTTCTGTTTATTTTCTGGTTCCAAATATCAGCTGACAATAATATGTAGCACTAGCTTAGGCCTCTTGAGTAATTTCCTCTTGAGTATTTTTTTTTAAAAACACTTGAATTTACATATATTTCATGGCAAACGATGAGTAGACTGCGTGTTATGTTCAGATTGTTTCAGAAGCGGCCAGTATTTCGTAAGCTGGTTATAGCTGTTGCTTTACTGTCCTTAGCTGTCACCTCTTAGTTGTCCTTAGTTTTAATTCTCAGAAGTGGACAACAGCTCTTGTTGGCTATCTATAGATTTCAGAGCTGTTGAGTTTTGACCTGGCAACTGATACGTGGGAGCCTGAACTTCGTTTTCTCTTTCTCTTCCTTGATTATTATAGGGAACAGAATTAATTTCTTGTGTTACATGTGGTTTATTTCCATATTGTAGAGTTGACGTGTCCAATTAGTTCCAGCTAGTTCAAGTTATGCGATGATTCAATATGATGTAAAGCAAGCTTCTGACCAACTGATGTGAACCATGCTTGAATGAGTCACTGTAGTTAGCAAAGCACCACAGCAACGACCAAAATTTGGTGCTTGAGATAACCTTCTTTGCAGCAGCCAGCAATTTAGTCCTTGCAATTAACCCATAACACTTCAACTTGAAACTGAAGTTAAAGCAGGATTTCTTTTACTTCAAGAATGCAGCCCCTAACTTTGCTTTGCAACGATGGCATATGATTCATGTGATATGTCACTTTTTTGTTTCAGTTGATGGGCAACTCAAGTGTGAGAAATGGATTCGCGACGATGACAACAAGTCGGAGGAATCAAAGATGAAATGGTGGGTGAAACGTTTGATTGGCAGACCAAAGGATGTCCACATCAGTTGGCCATACCCATTCGCAGAAGGCAAGCTATTTGTTATGACTCTAACAGCTGGTTTGGAAGGTTACCATGTCAACGTTGATGGTCGGCATGTTGCTTCATTTCCTTACCGAACTGTAAGTTCACCCTTAAAGCCTCATAAATCTCTTGATGAGTAATCCTTTGGTATGCATCACTAAGCGTTGCCATCTTATTTTCTCTACAGGGTTACTCTCTTGAGGATGCAACTGCATTGTCCCTCAATGGAGACATTGATATTGAGTCAATTTTTGCTAGTTCTCTACCCAATTCGCACCCTAGTTTCTCACCGGAGAGATACCTTGAGATGTCTGAGCAGTGGAGGGCCCCACCACTGCCAACTGAACCTGTTGAGCTCTTCATTGGCATTCTTTCAGCAGCCAGCCATTTTGCTGAGCGTATGGCTGTAAGGAAGTCATGGATGATGTATACAAGGAAATCATCCAATGTTGTAGCTCGATTCTTTGTGGCTCTGGTAACTTCTACCTCCTTGACTCATGATTTTACTACTCATTTGCATATTGCAAACTCCTGACTGAATTAAGCAAATTCGCAGAATGGAAAAAAGGAGGTCAACGCAGAGCTGAAGAAGGAGGCAGAGTTCTTCCGTGACATTGTTATAGTGCCTTTCATTGATAGCTATGACCTTGTTGTGTTGAAGACTGTTGCAATTGCTGAGTATGGGGTAAGTGATTCAACTTGTCTGGCAATTACATGCCTACATGCTGGCTGCTCTGCCATATTCCTTTGCATGTCAATTTCGTATACTGAGTTAATGTTCTTTGTTTATGCAGGTGCGGGTCGTCCCAGCAAAGTATGTAATGAAATGTGATGACGATACATTTGTCAGAATTGATTCAGTACTGGATCAAGTGAAGAAAGTTCGAAGTGATAAAAGTGTGTATGTGGGTAGTATCAACTACTTCCATCGACCATTAAGATCTGGCAAGTGGGCCGTAACTTATGAGGTAAATTGATGTTTCCTCTGTAATTGTGAACCAGAAATAATAGTGCTATGGTCATGTATCTGTTTTCTTTTGCTGGCAACCAAACATCAGCTACACATTTTCTTCTGTTTATTTTCTGGTTCCAAAATATCAGCTGGCAATAATATGTAGCACTAGTTTAGGCCTCTTGAGTAAATTTTTTTAGAAAAACTTGAATATACATATATTTCGTGGCAAACAATGAGTAGACTGCGAGTTATGTTCAGATTGTTTCAGAAGCCGCCAGTATTTTCGCAAGCTGGTTATAGCTGTTGCTTTACCGTCCTTAGCTGTCACCTCTTAGTTGTCCTTAGTTTTAATTCTCAGAAGTGGACAACAGCTCTTGTTGGCTATCTATAGATACTAAAAGATAGTGACATTATCCCTGAGATTGTATCTTTCTTTTTTCTATGCAGGAATGGCCAGAAGAAGTGTATCCGAATTATGCTAATGGACCTGGCTACGTAATTTCATCAGATATTGCTCGCTACATTGTATCTGAATTTGACAATCAGGCACTTCGGGTAAGAATCTCTTCCTTGTGACTGGTTGCCATGCGTTCTGCATCCAAACAAGCACCTGAATTCTTATGTACGCTTTTGGTTTGCAGCTGTTTAAGATGGAGGATGTGAGCATGGGCATGTGGGTGGAGAAGTTCAACAACACACGGCGGCCAGTGGAGATCCGGCACGATGTCCGATTCTACCAGTCAGGCTGCTACAACGGCTACTTCACGGCGCACTACCAGTCACCACAGCACATGATCTGCCTGTGGCGAAAATTACAGTCTGGGAGCGCCAAGTGCTGCAACGTTAGATGACAATGACGAAAAAACCAGTGGCTAATTCTAGTTGGTTTGTTTGGGGGGCAAAAGAGAGATGATCAGCTTCGTAAGCACAGCTCGCTTATGCAACAACTGAAGATCATTGGAGACGCTGAGGATGATCAGTTCGTTCGGAGGAGGGGTTGCTCTTTCTGGGATTGTTATACGGGGATTCGTTCATTCTTTTGGTCAGTGGCCCGTTTCAGCCACTGATTCTGACACCCTGATCGATGTTGGGGATTCTTTTATACCTGTGGATATATGTAGCTGCGTCAAACTTTTTTTGACCTAGAAATTTTGACTTGGGTGGAGTTGGGTTGGTGTACCGGCAGTTTTGTGTACAGGACTTAAGAGTTCTTATTATTTATCTTCAGAGAGATGGTGAGACTGGTCTTTGACAATCCTCACAATTGGTTAATTTGGAGCTACATAAAGCAATGGTTGGACCTTTTGGGGCGGAAAAAAAATCATAAAACTGCTTCTAGAATCTGTCTATTCGCATAAATAGGTAAATCCTCTGTTATAAAGGCTCCGAAAGTATAAGCTCTGTTGCAGTGTAGTCGAAAAATCGAATCGGTATAATGATAAAAAAGAATCGATGTAGACATAATGAGCAGAACATGTACTAGTGCTGCAGCTCGTCTGTGAAAATTACTGGTTGAGAACTTTGACATCAAAAGGCAGGAAATCGAGCAAAGAAAGCTACTACAATTTAGGTATCCACCAGCACTAAATACATGGACGCCAATACAACCACTGTATACATTGATCAAATCAAGCTAGAACGCAAAATTACAAAGAGGTGGACGATGAATACTATTAGAATTCAAATCAAAGCAGGAGCCACAGCAGCCAATTGTTGAATGGTTCTGATTGTTACAACAAAGGGCATATTACCAGATCTAAACAACAACAAAATCCAAGGATGTAATGTTGCGTCCAAGTCTATAAACCCACAGAATGCAGCACAAGTACACCTAGAACCAATGCAGATCAAAGCAAAAGTTCCTCAAGTTTCCTCGGTGTAGCCACATCAAGATCTATCTCCCTGGTATCATTTATTGGCTAAGCTAATCAAGAAACCCGACTTCACAATCACCAGTACATAATGAAGCTACTGCAGCTGAGTACATTGGAAGAGGCACTAGTTGAGGTTTGGCGATTCAGAACAGTTCCTTTGCCATGATATCCCTGTGGCGTTTTAATACCAACGAAGAAGTCAGCTTTGGTAGCATAATAACTAAGGTGCCCTTTGACAGGGCTTTTGCTGAGCTTATTCACTGGCTTCTGCTCAAGAAGTTGCACCAAACGGTGGAGTTGAAACTGGCTTCACCGGAGAAGCCCAGCAAAAGCCGCCCGTCTACCATGGAATGCCCTTTTTACCTCATCAACTGAGCACCAGCACCATCTGGTAAGCTCAATAAGTTTCCTGTGTACAAACCAATTTCATAACGATGTCCAATCTCTGCCACATCTGTGTTAGTGCAGGTATTTGGGTCATAAATCCGCATCACCTTATCTCCATTGTAAATGAGTATCCTCCCATCATCTAGCACTAACAAGGGGCATACAGAAGGGTTATTGTAATGGAAACTCAACTTAAGTTGTATGCTATGCTGTTTGACCCATAAACCCTTTTCGAAGTCCGTCAGAAACCACAAGTCCACAGAAGAGCATCGAATGCCAACCACAACTAGGCAACCATTCAGGGAGGCCACTGAGATATTTGGTAAATCGATGTCCAACAGGTCCAGGGGTCCTCGGAGAATAGCTCTCCACTCTTCCGCTTCCAGGTCAAATGAAGCTAGGCGTAAAGGTATACCATCCTGGCCCACAACAATCTCAAGCGACAAGAAATACACAATCCCATTAATGGTCACTCTGCTCCACTGGCGGAAATCAACGAAATCTGGAGAGGCCTTCTTTCCTCGCCACTTCTCTCTTCGCCGCTGAACACGGCTGCTGCCATCGAGGGTGAAGACCTCGCACAGCTGTTCCCGGTCCAGAATTCTTTGGATCACACGAACCACCTTGTACTGCCCCGTCGAAGCAACCTTACCGATCGCGACCAACTGCATATAGCACCTGTCAGGCTCCTGCACCGAATGTTTGTGAAATCCTCGAGGCAAGCCAGACACAGCCCCAGTGGCCGTGTTGAGCAACAAGCAGACCATGTCATCTCCTGTAAGGATGCAGAAGTCATCGAGCTGTGCGGTCATGACCATCTTCAATGCCCAGTTCCCCGGCTCGACAACCCGCTTAATGACGTGGCCCGAGAGGTCCATGATGTCGAGAAGGTGGCCGGCGGCCGAACAACCGGGGAGGTAGCCGGCGACGATGAGCGGCTCAGGGTGCAGCGCCGCGTGGTCGGCGATGAATCGCGGGTCGGAGAGGAGGGAGCGCCACGGCCGGCACACGGCGCGGAGGCGGCAGAGGTCCCTGGCCGGGACCCGCAGCAGGACCTCGTACAGCGCGTCGCGGGGCAGCGGCCGGACGCTGGAGCTGGAGTCCGGGCTCGGCGGCGCCATAGGCGCGGCCAGCGAGTGGCAGATCTGCGACATCAGGCAGGAGAAAGGGTTCGCATTTCTTAGCACGCGCACGCACGGATCCAACGAAATGGCGAGGGATGACGGGATCCATCTCCACCACACCCACGCTAGGGAATCTGAGGCGCGCAACGCGCAGGAGGCGGGCGGGAAGAGCTTACCGGGCTCTGTGCGGAGTCCCCGTCCTACTCGCCCGGAGCTTGGATAAGGCGACGGAAGCGCCAACCACCGGAGCACGCCGCTGGCACTCCGGCAGGTGAGGCGCTCTGCGCCGACGGACGTGGGCGGCCGCACTGCGGTGATGGTGGGGATCGGAGATATGGTGGCGAGCGGGTGGTCGGCCGCGGGGTAGATTGGTGGGGAGTGCCGTCGATAGAGACGAAGCCGAGGGGTCCTAGAAATTTGCAATTTCGCCACCGTGGATGCCATCCCGCAAATGGGTTTCGCCGCTTTACCATTATGAAAGCATGCCAACACG